>CM053030.1:26536571-26541031 GCA_028564925.1 Lithobates sylvaticus | reverse complement strand
ACGATCTAATTGTCCGATGGACTCTGGTCCGCCAGAAAGTCTGATCGTGTGGACGTGGCATAATAGTTGTCCTGTGGACAGATTCTCCCACCTGAGCTGTGGATCTCTGCAGCTCCTCCAGAGTTACCATGGGCCTCTTGATTGCTTCTCTGATGAATGCTCTTCTTGCCCGGCCTGTCAGTTTAGGTGGACGGTCATGTCTTGGTAGGTTTGCAGTTGTGCCATACTCTTTCCATTTTCGGATGATGGATTGAACAGAGCTCTGTGAGATGTTCAAAGCTTGGAATTTTTTTTTATAACTTAACCCTGCTTTATACTTCTCCACAACTTTATCCCTGACCTGTCTGGTATGTTCCTTGGCCTTCATGATGCTGTTTGTTCAATAAGGTTCTATAACAAAACTCTGAGGGCTTCACAGAACATCTGCATTTATACTGAGATTAAATTACACACAGGTGGACTCTATTTACTAATTAGGTGACTTCTGAAGGCAATTGGTTCCTCTAGATTTTAGTTAGGGGTATCAGAGTAAAGGGGGCTGAATACTAATACACGCCACACTTTTCAGATATTTATTTGTAAAAAAACTTTTAAAACCATTTATCATTTTCCTTCCACTTCACAATTATGTGCCACATTTTGTTGGTCTATCACATAAAATCCCAAAAAAGGACATTTAAGTTTTTGGTTGTGACAAGAAAAAATGTGGAAAATTTCAAGGGGTGTGAATACTTTTTCAAGGCACTGTACATGCTTAGAGCCACGGCTTCTGTCGTAGACTCATACAGGCCTTTTAGCAAGGGCTGTCTGCAATGCGTGGGCTTCTGGCCACAGTGTCAGGGCTGGGCTCAGCCCTTCCTTCTCTGAGCTGGCCTCGGCTAATTGCCAGCTCCTATCTCTCCACAGTTACCCAGCTGTTGATGATATCCTGCTCGTCAGTCCTGCCTACTTAAGCTGTCCAGTCCAGTGGATCTCTGCCTTCGCCTTGGTCAACATCACAGAGAAATTCTCCTGCGTTCCTGTTTAAAGACTTGCTTTGCTGACAGCCCTTCTGGCTCCAGATCCTGCTTGCTGTTCCACTACATTGATCCCTGACTTCTGGCTTGGCTGACTATCTGTTACAGTTACTGAACTTTGGCTATGTTTTGACTACGTTTGTTCTTTTTATTTTTTATTATTAAACAAGTGTGATTTAACTGTACTTCTGTCTCTGGTGTGATTTCATGGTTTATGACACACAGACATCAACAGTATACTTGCTACACCATGTCCAATTTGACCAAGTAAATGAAGTCTTGCAGATTTTAGAGAGGAGACAAAGAACAGTATGCTGTACCTTTATTTCTGTGTGGAAGCAGTGGTCTCTCTGCAGAGGTCCGACACACACCCCTTGCTGAATAAGACCTATAGCTCTGCATTCAAACCTAATTCTCCCTGCTGATAGGATAGTTCTAGCTAGACATGTGCACAACAAAAAAATTTGTTTATTTTCGTTTCGTTTTTTTTCATTTCCGAAAAAATTTGTTTATTTTCGTTTCGTTTTTTTCGTTTCCGTTGATTCGTAACGATTCGTAAGTCGTCGGTGTTCGTATTCGTAACGATTCGTACATTCATAAGAGTTATTTTTTCGTTAATTAGTTTTTTCGTTAGTTTCATTTTCGTTTATTTGTTTATTCAAAATTCGGACGCATTCGTATTTATTCGTACATTCATAACATTCGTAATCGGAGCATAATTCATAATTTTATGTAATGTGTATGCTATTATTACATTTTAATAATTTACGAATCGAAAAAAAAAGTTACGAATCGAAAAAAAAAGTTACGAATGTACGAATTTTTTTCGTTCAATCCATTCGAAGCACGTTAAGCAACGCCATTGTAAGAGACACGGAAAATTACGATTCGAAAAAAAAAAAAAAAGTTACGAATGTACAAATTTTTTTGTTCAATCCATTCGAAGCACGTTAAGCAGCACCATTGTAAGGGACACGGAAAATGACCAATTCAACAAAAAAAAAGTTACGAATGTACAAATTTTTTCGTTAATTTTCGTTGTTACTGTTTTCGTTTTTTCAGATTTTCTTCATTCGTACATTCGTTGTTTCTAATTTGTTTTTTCGGATTTTCGTTGTTTTTCGGATTCGTTCGATTCAATTGATTCGTTAATCGGATTCGTACGATTCGAACGATTCGTTATTCGGATTCGTTCGATTCGAACGATTCGTTCGTTCGTACAAAAACGAACGAACGAAAATAACGAAAAAAAACGAAAAACGAAAAAAAAAAAAAAACTAAACTAATTGCACATGTCTAGTTCTAGCCTCAGCAGTAGGTGTGTCAGACATCTACAGAGAGACCACTGCTTCCACACAGACAGCACAGTTCCTTCTCTACACCTTGTCCTGTAGTGATGTACAAGCCAGCGGAGGGAACCACAGCAGCCAGCAGGGGGAGCAAGTATTCAACTCTACGCAGCTTTTCAATAGATGTGGTGGCTTTTCAATACGTGGGCTGCTGGAAAGTTAAGTCTATGTAGGCTTCTGGTACAGGCGGGCTAGTCTGTAAAAGTGACCCTGAAATGACAGAGTCACGTTAAAGTAAACTGATGAACTTTCTGATGTTAACACAATTTATTTGATTGCTTGATCATCTTTGTAGCTTATGATCATGAATTAAGACCTTCACTCGTTGCTCCTTTAACACAGCTCCAAGATGGTCTTTAGAAGAGGAATGATCCTTTAAGTCTGAGAAATCTTTCCTGTGAAACTTGGTGAGTTTTGTTATTAGAAGAGTTGATGAAGATTCTATTTATGTTTCGGTGAAGGGGCACAGACGTCACTACCGAAAGTGTTTGCAAAGTTAAATCTCACCCGAAATGGTATGATATTCTTACAGTGATGAGGCTCTCTGATTACTACAGATGAGTCGCACATGAAAGTCAGAGAGTGAGTCATCAAGGACTACTGTCACCATAAAAATACTCCATGAAAGACTTTCTGTGTCCATTATGGAAAGGTGGCAGCTGACCTAAGATGTTCCTTAACATGGGTTTTTATTTATTTTTGTACCCCTTTTCTCTAGGGATAGATCTATGCTTATCCCAACCACATTTGTAGCACCCTCCTAGAATAGGTTGCTAGACAGGCTCAGGTAAATCTAGTTCAGCGGAAATTATTTAAAATTCAGGTACAGTCACTAAAATTTTCTTCCAGCCAAGGTCCAAATCTCATGTCTGTACTATCATGTCCCCATTAGTGTTCCCCATTACATCAGGTGCCCCTACCAGAGTAATTGGGTGCCTCAATCAGACTACCCCAATAAGGGCTCATTTACACTTGCTTAGGCTTCAACAAAGCTTCGGACACACTTTGTTAAAGTTCTCTGAATGCCAGTCAAAGCTCCTGTCACTAAATAAAATGGTTAGATTACAGTCCTGGTTACACCTTGCTTTTACTTTTCTCCGACTTTGCTTCAAATATGATGCCCCGTGTAGTTTCTGTGGTGCTTCAAAGCGTCTTCAAAGCCTCCATAGAAGTCTTCAAAGCCTCCATAGAAGTCTATGGTAAAGCTCGCTTGAAGCCCCACCGAAGCCTCATCAAAACCCCACCGAAGCCTCATCAAAACCCCACCGAAGCTCCACCAAAGCCTCATCAAATCACCAACCAAAAGCAAGGTGTAAACAGGACTGTAAGCTAACCCTTTTATTTAGTGACGGGAACTTTGACTGGCGTTCAGAGACCTTTACTACACAATACAATCTTCTGCGCTCGGGAGCCTGGTCAAATCAGTAGGTGGTGTAGCCAACCCTTATAAAAAAATATATGGTCTTGCTGCCCTCTTCAGAACAATGGGTATCCTTAGAACTGAAACATACAAAAAGAGAGGGAGGGCGCACTGACCTTGTGCATTACCAATGATAAAAGGTATTTATAAAATATAACAAGAATTATACTCACAAACAAGCTTTAAAACAGGGCTGGCTGAGTTTGGGACATGGAGCAGCAGGGTTCTTTCCAGGAGAAGGTCCCAGAATGAAGGACTGCTGCCCTTTTGGGGAGTGTAGCTGAAGTTTGCCGGAGTACATTGAGGTTCCAGTTCAGTGGGAGCAGGGGGGGCCTATTTTCTGGAAGCAGTTGGACTCAAATCAAGGGGGGGGGGGGAGGATCTGTCCTGGAGACTCACAGGAGATATGTCTGGCTGATATTGGATGGAGGTATCCAAGTATCTGGAGACATTGTGAGTAGAGACCTGGAAGAAGGACCTAAGTGATTGTCTCTGCTGCTTTAACCCCTTGTGTGACTGCTCCAGTGTTGCTGGACTGGGACTTGCCTTTGCTTTGAGTCACAGGATTGCTTCTGCCCTTAGTATCTGCCAAGAGGGAGACTACCCTGAAGACAAGAAGGGCAAAGAGTGTCCTCTGGTTACTTCATTCACTAAAGTTGGAATATCCCAAAGCCC
>CM053030.1:26316571-26531571 GCA_028564925.1 Lithobates sylvaticus | reverse complement strand
TTAACCCCTTCCCTGCCAGTCACATTTGCACAGTAATCAGTGCAATTTTATAGCAACGATCGCTGTGTAAATGTGAATGGTCGCAAAAATGTCTCAAAAGTGTTCGAAGTGTCCGCCGCAAAGTCGAAGTCACGAAAAAAATCGCAGATCGCCGCCATTACTAGTAAAAAAAAAAAAATGCAATAAATCTATCTCCTATTTTGTAAACGCTATAACTTTTGCGCAAACCAATCAATAAGCGCTTATTGCGATTTTTTTTTACCAAAAATATGTAGAAGAATATGTATCGGCCTAAACTGAGTAAAAAATTTAGATTTTTTTTCAAAAAAATGGGATATTTTTATTATAGCAAAAAGTAAAAAATATTCATTTTTTTTCAAAATTGTCGCTCTTCTTTTGTTTATGGCGCAAAAAAATAAAAAGCGCAAAGGTGATCAAATACCACCAAAAGAAAGCTCTATTTGTGGGAAAAAAAAGGAAGTCAATATTGTTTGGGTGCAACGTCGCACGACCGCGCAATTGTCAGTTAAAGCAACGCAGTGCAGAATCGCAAAAAGTGCTCTGGTAAGGAAGGGGGTAAAATTGTCCGGGGCTGAAGCGGTTAAAGTGGAGGGCCACCCAAAAAAAAAAAAAAAATGCATTAATAATCTTAAAAAAATAAAAAAAAAATGTTTTAACTTACCTGAAACCGCTGTTGCTAGGTAGTCTTCCTAATCTGCCCCTTCCTATTCCGCGGCGCTCCTCTTCGGGGATCGGCCCCGTTGCCTTCTGGGACATGTGTGTGTCCCAGAAAACCGGCGCCGTTCACAATGCGCCGCGCAACTCGCGCATGCGCAGTAGGAAACGGGCAGTAAGGCCGCAAGGCTCCACTGCTTGTTTCCCTTCGTTAAGATGGATTGGCCTCGGGGCGGCTGACATCGCGGGATCGATGGACAGGTAAGTGTCCTTATTAAAAGTCAGCAGCTACAGTGATTGTAGCTGCTGACTTTAAAAAAAATAAAAATTCTTGGCCGGAACGCCCCTTTAAATCTGACCTCCGGCTAGGGTTGCCACCTTTTCTTCAAGCCAAACCCAAACACTTTAGCTGCTCACAGCTAATTTTTTTTTAAGGGGGAACGCTGTGGTGTAAAGGGGAACTCTGATGTAAGGGGGTTTCTGCTCACCAAACATCCCACTTACATCAGAGTTCCCAGCATTTCCCCTTAAATCAGGGTTCCCAAATACCCCCTTAAATCAGAGTCCACAGGGCATCCCTTACATCTGAGTCCCTCTTACCTTAGTGTATTCACTCGCTCGGAGGCAAGAGAGAGAAGGGAGGGTGGGGGGAGACATCAGTCACAGACATTGGATGGTGAGCTCACTCACCCAAGGGTGGAGGCTCAGGTATCGACACCTATTATCCACAATGTATCTGCCGGTTGCTGAACTTCAGATTTCCAGCCCACACATCCCTTTTCAGAGGGAAGGGAAGAGATCACCGCTCCAGGAGGACAAACAAGTAGTGAACCTCTCTCTCAGTTCGGAAGCCACAGGTGCTGGCAATTGCTAGTAGCAATAAACAGGAAATGGTTCTGGACCGCCGCACTCTGAGGAAATTGCCTTTTTATTTTCAAAAAATTAAAAAATGCCACAGCAGACATGGGAACTGACGCGTTTCGCACTAACAGTAGTGCTTACTCATAGATGCTATGACTAAGCACTACTGTTAGTGCGAAACGCATCAGTTCCCTGTCTGCTGTGGCATGTATCTTTAATTTTGATCTTATTTTTTGATTTTTTGAAAATAAAAAGGCAATTACCTCAGAGTGCGGCTGTCCAGAACCATCCCTTTCCAGAGGACCAAAACCCCTGGGATTAGAGTGTGCGTGGGCAGAGAGAGTTGTAGAGGTGGCAGGAGGAGGAACAGATCAAGCCCTCTCTCCTCTCCTGTGCGTGTATGGGAATGGGTCCTGTGCACACCCCTATGCACTCGGCGGTTGTGGTACTTGGTTACTTGGGGAGCCACAGTTCATTATGAATATTGTGTTCGTGTTCCTATTATGGATATTGTGTCTGGGTTTCAGGAGGTCTGAAACCCGGACACGCAATTCAAAACCCCGAACTGTCCGGGTGAATCCCAGACAGGTGGCAACCCTACCTCAGTCTTGCACAGTTGTAGCGGCTCCTCTCCTGAACTGTAACGGCTTCCTCTGATTTCACTGCACACTGTGAGCTTCTCATAATGTGCATTAGAAGCCGCAGCCAGTCAGATAGAGCCCGTCTCATTTCCTGGCTGGAGGACATCCAGCAGCATGTTAGCATTTAGGTGGGCAGTTGGGAAGGTGGCAGTGAAAATGCAGATCAACCACCTGTTTTTGACGCCCCTTTCTCCACCTATGTGAAATGGCCCCTAGGGTTTACACCTACTTTAAATGCATGCGTGCTTAGTAATGTGCAAGTCTGCCAGATATTTATTACCTCTCACAGAAATCACAGTACTCCCTTTGACAATGCCTTCATCTGCCTTTTCTCCCCAGAAGGATGGTGCCATCTTTGTCCGGGCATCATCTAGGGCCATACCCATGTACAGGGGGTCCCCGGGTTACAAACGAGATAGGGACTGTAGGTTTGTTCTTAAGTTGAATCTGTTTGTAAGTCGGAACAGGTAAATTTTTTAAGTGTAGCTCCAGCCAAAAAAAAAAAATTTTTAAGCTTTTTGGAGAACATAGGAAAGGGTTATCACCCCTGTGACATTTGTTTTGCTGTCTGTGCCCCTGTTCAGAAGATTTCACCTCACCTTCTGTCCCAATGGCAATTGGATTTTGAAAATTTTGGTTTGTTAGGGAAACATGGACTGGTGATAAAGCATCAGTGGAGACACCTTTTTCCCATATTAACTCTTACAGGAGTGAATTTCCCTTTTCTAGGGGTAGATTTCCTCTCACTTCCTGTTGTCTCCGTTTGTAAGTAGGAGTCGTTTGTAAGTCGGATGTTTGTAAGTCGGGGACCCCCTGTACAGTGGAACCTTGGATTACGAGCATAATCCGTTCCAGGAGAATGCTTGTAATCCAAAGCACTCGCATATCAAAGCGAGTTTCCCCATAGAAGTCAATGGAAACAAAGATAATTTGTTCCGCATTGACTTCTATTGCATGCAATACCGCATGTGGCCAGAGGCAGGGGGGCGCTGGAGAGCCTCGGAAATACTCGGGGACAGCTCGGCTGAACTCGGAAAACCTCGGAAAAACTCGGGAATGGAGTATTTCCGAGTGTTTCCGAGTATTTCCAAATGGCTCATAACCGTTCCGAGTGTCACCGGCGCCCCCCGCACCTCTGGCCAAATGCGGTACTGCACACCACATTAGCTTGAATTCTGCTCGTTCTGCTATAGGCATTGAAGTTGTAGGCTTCTGGTCGGGGGGTGTACCCGACACTCTCCTTTTGCTCTGAACCTACCTATTCTATTCTGTTCCACTTTCTTCAGTCTTCTTTTTCCTTTAGCCCCCTGGTTTGGGAGGCGTTCATTAATATGTTTGGCTTTCCTCAGCATTTAATTCAGGAGTGGCTCCTTGCTTGCGGTTAACACCCGATGCAACCCCCCCTATCCCCCCCCCTTTTTCTTCTTGTTGTTTTGTGAATCGATACTGTAACCTTTATTTTGATTATTGTCTCTAATGACTTATGATGAAAGCACTCTGGAATTCTTCCACATATTGGTCTCTTTTATACATTTGTATGGGTTATGCTACGTATTCTACAAAATTTCAATAAAAACATGAAAACCCATCCCAGCTGAGATAAAATAATATCACCTTAATACCTCTGATCCCTATTGACCCTATCAGCGATAAAAATCTGGATTATTCTCATGGCCTCGGTCATTTCACCACAGGATCTGTCACTTCCTATTTAGTATGAAGCATCCAAGAGAATTTCCATGAAAATCTAAGAACTAGAGTGATCTTATGTTACCTTGTGTGTCCCCAATTAATGTCCCTCAGGAAGAGTCTTGGGAAAGTGCAGCCTCCAGAGAACGCAACAGGCAGATTTAAAATTGACGCCACAGACTTTTTTCTATGTAACTGATTAAGTCCAGACTAGTAGCTTTCCTTTCTAGGTAGATGGGATGTGATTGGTTGCAGTGAGCAACACAAATATGGCAATGCGTTTTTCATCAAGGACACAAAACTAAGGGACAGGTGTTAACAGGTTCATTTAAAGCTCAACTCAAACCAAACCAAAACGCTGTGCTGTAGAAACCTTAGGGTTCCCCCTGAGGTCGTGTAAAATCTTAAGGTTCCTCCTGAGGTTCCATAGAAACATGGGGTTCCTACTGAGGTTCCATTGAATCTTAGGGTTCTTCCCGAAGTTGCATAGAATCCTAGGGTTCCTCCTACAGTAGCATAGAATCCTAGGGTTCCTCCTGAGGTTTTGTAGCATCCTAGGGTTCCTCCTACAGTAGCATAGAATCCTAGGGTTCCTCCTGGGGTTGCGTAGAATCCTAGAATTCCTCCTGAGGTTGTGCAGAATCTTAGAATTCCTCCTGAGGTTTTACGTAGAATTCTAGAGTTCCTCCTGAGGCTGAGGTAGAATTCTAGGGTTCCTCCTGAGGTTTCATAAAATCCTAAGGTACCTTCTGAGGTTATGTAGCATTCTAGGGTTCCCCCTGAGGTTGTGTAGAATCCTAGGGTTCCTCCTGTGGTTGCATAGCATTCTAGAGTTCCTACTGGGGTCGAATTATAATTCTAGGGTTCCTCCTGAGGTTGCATAGAATTCTAGAGTTCCTTCTGAGGTTGAAGTAGAATTCTAGGTTTCTTCCTGAGGTTTCATAAAATCCTAATGTTCCTCCTGGGGTTGTGTAGCAACCTCGGGTTCCTGTTGAGGTTGCGCAGAATCCTAGAATTTTTCCTGAGGTTGTGTAGAATCCTAGCGCTCCTCCTGAGGTTGAGGCTGAATCCTAGGGTTCCATCCAAGGGTCTATAGAAGCCTAGAGTTCCTTTTGAGGTTCCATAGAATCTTAGGGTTCCCCTTGAGAGTGAGGTAGGGATTCTTTGAACAATGAGCAATTGTAGACTGATCTTCAACCTACACTGACCACCAAAGCAAGAGGACGATCTTTCACTAGCCACCAATGTAAGGGGTCACCTCTACACTGACCACTAGTGTTAGGGAACACCCAGGGGCGGACTGACAACTCATGGGGCCCCCGGGCAATCGGAGATTATGGGGCCCCCAGGCAATCCGAGATTATGGGGCCACACAGTATACACACACAGAGTATACAATCACACAGTATACACATACATGTACACACAGTATACATGACATGTTTCTATTGGCTGAGAAGGTCCTGGAGAGGTGGGGCAGCAATAATCTCTGGATTTTTAGACCAAAAGTATGTCGGTAAGGGACATTTCAGAAACAGATGTAAAAAAAAAAAACAGATTTTTACATAATGTCCCTGGTTTTACTGAGGCTGGCAACCCTGATGGGGCCCCCTAGTGGCCCGGGGCCCTCGGGAAGTGCCCGAGTGGCCGAATGGTCAGTCCGCCCCTGGGAACACCACCATTTTTATTGTCTGTCATTATTTTCTGTAATCATCATTTGTTTCAAGAATATTACCAAAACTAATTTTGTAAGGGGTTGGAAAAAAAATTACCTACCTTGGGTGTCAAATATGCTAGGTACCTCACATGACTTATTCTTCTATTTAAATCAGACCTTCACGCAAAACTTAAAGTGCCGCTATTCCTCCTTCTCATGCCCATCCCTAAAACTTTAGATTTTTCTTTTTACAAGGGTACATTTTTTGACAGGTACCCGCTCCCACTTCCTCAATTCTCACCTAAGCAAAAATGATGTGCACTTTGGCACATCCCCTGCCCATGCCCCCCCTGCGAGCACCCTCCTGGGACACATCACATGTCCCAGGAGACTGCAGAACCAGCCTCACACGATCTCGCACATGTGCAGAAGGAGGCCGGCTGTGTTTCCTCAGGAAGTCACAGTTGGCTCCCATATCCAAGATGAGGAACTGCGGCGGTAAGTACTTATATGCTTAGCTACAATAATTATTTTGAAAAAAATACAATCATCTATAAATTTTACTTTAAATTATTGGTCACACTAATGTACCACAAGCTGTAAGTGTAGTCCTTTTTAGCAGGGGTACCTGGAATGTGGTTGAGAAAAACTGCCTTGGAGAGTGGGGTAGGTATAGAACCCCTGTTAGATTTCTACTGCGGTCTGTGATCCCATGGTTTAGATTTACCCTCATTTCCTGTTGGGACAGGAAGTGAGAGGAAATCTCTACAATGAGGACACAGACAAAACCCATTCTTCTGTAAAATGCTTTAGATTGCAAACTCTCACAAGCAGGGCCCTCCTAACTTTACTATATTGTATAGTATTGTACCTAAACTGACTCCCTTTATATTGTAAAGCACTACACTAGACATGTGCAATTTGTTTAGTTACGTTCAAATTCGTTATATTCGTTCATTCGTATCGTACGAATGAACGAATGATTTAGTAAAAATTTTAACGAATAACGAATTATCGAAACGAACGACTATGAAAAACAACGAAAATACTAAATAATTAAATTAGAAACAACGAAACTACGAATGAATGAAAATCCGAAAACGAAAACAGAAACAACGAAAATACCGAACAAAGATTCAAAAATAACGAAAATCAAAATGAACGAAAAAAATTCGTAAATTCGTAACTTTTTTTTTTGTTTGTTGATTCGTAATTTTCCGTGTCTCTTACAATGGCGCTGCTTAACGTGCTTCGAATGGATTCGTAAATTCGTTACTTTTTTTTGTTAGTTTATAGTGGCACCGTTTTGGTGGATTTTTGAGTTAAGTTCTGACTTGTGAGAGAGAAATTCTTTGTTTCTTAAACATGTAATAGCATACACATTACATAAAATTATGAATTATGCTCCGATTACGAATCTACGAAAACAATGTTACGAAAGTACGAATAAATCAATCTTACGAAAGTAAGAATGTAACTAAATCTACGAAAATACGAATGCGTCCGAATACAAAATATAACGAAAATACGAATTTCGAATAAACGAAAATTAGACTAACGGAAAAAACGAATCAACGAAAAAATAAACTCTTACGAAAATACGAACGAGTCCGAATACGAACACCAACGATTTACGAAATTACGAATCGTTACGAATCAACGGAAACAAACAGAAACTAAACGAAACTAATTTTTCTATTGTGCACATGTCTACACTACACTGTTGGTGCTATATAAATTCTGAAAATAATAATAATTTAAAAAACGGGGAAAAGTTACAACCCTTGTCTCTCATCCTATGTCCTGCTATCATAGAATAGGAGGAGAGACAAGGAAGCGAGGTGTAATCTGCCCAACGGGGCCTCCGACAGCAATAAAAACTTGACAAAAAAAAAGTATATTTAAAATAAAACAAAAAAAAAGTTTTGGTCAGAGTTGGCAATTAACATATCCCCCTCTTCCCCTTCAAAGTACACTATATTACCAAAAGTATTGAGACACCTGCCTTTACATACACATGAACTTTAATGACATCTCAGTCTTAGTTTGTAGGGCTCAATATTGAGTTGGCCCACCCTTTGCAGCTATAACAGCTTCAACTCTTCTGGGATGGCCGTCCACAAGGTTTAGGAGTGTGTCTATGGGAATGTGCGCATTTGTGAGGTCAGGCACTAATGTTGGACGAGAAGGCCTGACTCGCAGTCTCCACTCTAATTCATCCCCAAGGTGCTCTATCGGGTTGAGGTCAGGACTCTTTGCTTGGGCTTTGTGCACTGGTCCAAATCATTTGGTGGAGGGGGGATTATGGTGTGGGGGGTTGTTTTTCAGGGGTTGGACTTGGCCCCTTAGTTCCAGTGAAGGGAACTCTTAGGCCCCTTTCACACTTGGGCGGGAGCCGCGGTGACGGTAAAGCAGAGCTATATTTAGCGCTACTTTACCGTCGTTTTGCCCGCGGGATTCGGCCGCTCGCGGTGCGGTTTTACCCCCCGCGAGCGGCCGAAAAAGGGTTAAAATTCCCCGGCGCTTTGCGGCGGTATTGCAGCGGTATTACCGCGGTGTCCCATTCAAATCAATGGGAAGGAGCGGTATAGGAGCGGTGAATACACCGCTCCTATCCTGCTCCAAAGATGCTGCTAGCAGGACTTTTTTTGCCGTCCTGCTAGCGCACCGCTCCAGTGTGAAAGCCCGCCGGCTTTCACACTGGAGTGAATGGGGCCGGTTTTTTCAGGCGCTGTACAGGCGCTATTTTTAGCGATATACTGCCTGAAAACTGCCCCATTGTGAAAGGGGCCTTAAGGCGTCAGCATACCAAGACATTTTGGACAATTTCATGTTCCCATTTTTGTGGGAACAGTTTGGGGACGGCCCCTTCCTGTTCCAAAATGACTGTCCGGTTTTTGAATGATGTGTTTGGGACCCAGACACATCATTCACACGGACTACACAGAGAGTGACATGTCTCCCCTCTCCCTGACAACAGCTTAGTTCAGCAGAGCAGAGCAGATTGCCAGTGTGTCAAAGATCCTCCCCTCCTTCTCCCTCTCCGATCTGTACACACACGAGGAGGAGTAGGGGAGCAGGGACATGCTGATATCAGGTTCGTAGAAAATGTTTATATGCTATGTAGATGGAGGCGGGAGGGGGAGAGAGTGGTTGGAAAGGAGGACAAGGTAGAAAATATGTGGAGTGATCGATTGTTTAGGACAGGGATCTTTAAAAACTATGGCCCTCCAGCTGTTGCGGAAACTACACGTCCCATGAGGCATTGTAAAACCCTGACATTCAAAGCTATGACTGGGTATGATGGGAATTGTAGTTCCTGAACAACTGGAGGGTAGGGTGACCACATTTCCAAACTGGCATTCAGAGACACTCCCCCCTATCCCAAAAATTAGCTTGTACTGTAACGTATCACAGCACAGCCAGGACGGCGGGTGCACTCTCTACCCAGAAGCACTGATCACACCCCCAAAAAAGGCTGCCGCATCGCCACTTTACCCGCTGACAGTACTTGTCCTGCTCGCCGGCTGAGACCCGTTTTCCCTTGTTCCAACGCTGCCTCTACACTTCCCTGCAGTGATTAGACACAAGAGTCAGGATTTATGATTTCTCAAATCCCAAGCAGGGGGTGGGGATTGTGCCTCTCCAGACATTCCCGGCCAGGACAAGTACTGTTAGTGAGTAGAATGGTGGCGATGTGCCCTTTTCTGGGCATCAGATCGGGGGGGGGGGGGGGGTGGCTGTGTCAGTTTTAGTTTCATTCTGGGACACTGTATTGTCTTGGAATGAAGGTGCCCGGGACAGACCTGCAAAATACAGGACTGTCCCGGGCAATTCGGGACACGTGGTTACCCTACTGGAGGGCATTAGTTTGGATACCCCTGGGTTTGGGCTCTTTCACACGGACGGACCGTATGTCCGTTTTTCATCCTTCTGTTTTCGGATGAAAAACTGACATACAGGTATCCCTATGGGATAGCGGGTGTCAGCGGATGAGCATCCGCTGAAACCCGCTCTCGTCCGTGCCCGCTCTGCTCCGTTTCTGCAGACGGAGGAAAACCCCATTTTTTCATCCGTCTGCAGAGCGGATCGGATGACGACAGACTCTATGGTCCGTCGTCACCCGATCTCCCATAGGGGAGAGCGGCGCTCTGACAGGTCCGTCCCTGCACGGAGTGCAGAGACGGACCTGTCATCTTCCTGCTCAGCGGAGATCGCTCCGGCGATCCCCGCTGAGCAAGCGGCTATCCACGGGGCAGATCTGCACTGATCCACCCCGTGTGAAAGAGCCCTTAGGAGGATATGTGCTGGGGGGGCTTTGGCAGGGGGAAGACAATGCTAGAAGTGTGGATTGGATTTGAAATCTGACAACCCCTCCTTGCACTATCTCTCTTCCTTCCCAAAGCACCCCTCCAGCACATATCCTACCGCCCCATACCCCTCCCCCTTTCACGCCGTACGAATGCATTTTTAACTAAAAAAAAATAAATAAAAACTAATTTCGGGAGAATTTATTTTTGGGACGAAACTGAAATTCTGAAACAAAATATTTCAGTGTGCACATGTCTACAACTCTGTGCACATTGTACTTGTATAGTTTATCCCATGAAGTGCACAGAGTTGGAGGTTTGTCTGGGATCAGTCACTACTGCTTACTACTTGTGTAGTTTGCCTAATGCCACGTACACACGATCGGAATTCTCGTCGGAAAAAAGCTCTGAAGGTTTTCCTGACGGAATTCCGCTCAAACTGTCTTGCCTACACACGGTCACACCAAATTCTGACCGTCAAGAACGCGGTGACAACACTACGACGAGCCGAGAAAAAATGAAGTTTAAAGAGGAAGTAAACCCTGATGGGTTTTACTTCCTCTTCTTCTCCCTGTATAGCCTGCAAATGAAAAGCATAATGGGCTAGTATGCATTGCATACTAGCCCATTATGTACCACTTACCTGCAAAAGAATCCAGCGGCGTCCCCTGTGTGGGCAGTGTCCATCTTCTTGCCCTCTTCCTTCGGGGGCCGCGGACTCCGGCTCTGTGATTTGCCGGAGCCGCGTGACGTCACTCCCTCGCATGTGCACGGGTGCCGCGACCTACAGCATATGCTAGGGAAGAAACAGCCTTTAGGTTTGTTTCTTCCCTGCGCATGCGCAGTAGCGACTTCCGGCGGACTACAAGTGAAATAACTCTTAAACGGCGCACGTTTAGGAGATATTTCCACTACCTTATTCTAGGCTCACCTATAGGTAAAAGTCCTAAAAGTGGGTTTACAACCACTTTAATGCTTTCGAGCATGTATCGAATTGTTATCGAGCATGCGTAGGAATTTTGCGCATCGGAATTGCTAGAGACGATCGGAATTTCCGATAGAAACTTTTTTCATCTGAAAAATTGAGAAGGTGCTCTCAAATTTTTGCTGGCGGGAATTCGGCCAGCAAAATTCCAATGGAGCCTACACACGGTCGCATTTTCTGATGAAAAGCTCTGCCGTTTGCTGGCCGAAATTCCAATCGTGTGTACGGGGCATAAGTCATGAATGAATGAATGAATGAATGACTTGTATAGCGCTACCTATGCGAACCGAATCGCCTCAGGGCCCCTTTTTGCCACTGGTGTCCATCTGTGGTATAGTGCGGTCCTTGCCCTGTGGGGTCCTGACACGCTTACAAACACATACACATATTTGGCCAATTTTATCGACAGGATCTAATTAACCTACCAGCATGTCTTTGGAGTGTGGGAGGAAACCGGAGTAAACCCACGCAAGCACAGGGAGAACATGCAAACTCCAGGCAGAAGGTGTCATGGTCGGGATGTGAACCAGCGACCCTATTACTGCTAGGTGAAAGTGCTAACCACTACACCACTGTGCTGCCCTTGCCACTGTTCACTCCAAAGGGAGCCAACTTTTCTATCTGTTTAGTGTTTTTCAAAGCTACGCTAATGCCGCGTACACACGATCGGAATTCTCGTCGGAAAAAACTCGGAATTCCGCTCAAGCTGTCTTGCCTACACACGATCACACTAAATTCCGACGGTCAGTAACACAGCGGCATAAAACACGTTCGACAGCACTATAGAAGGGAAGTTTAATGCTTCTGAGCATGCGTCAAATTGTTTCCGAGCATGCGTCGGAATTTTGCGTGTCGGAATTGCATACACACGATCGGAAAATCCGATAGAAAAGGTTTTCCGTCTGAAAAATTGAGAACAGGTTCTCAATCCAAAGTCCGTCGGAAATTCCGACAGAAAAAGACCATTGGGCCTACACACGGTCAGAAAATCCGATGAAAAGCTCCCATCGGACTGTTTCCATCGGAAATTCCGACCGTGTGTACGCCGAATTAGAGATTTATTGCTTGTGGGTTTTAGTAGTACAATTGAGTTACCAGACATGGCCGGTGAAGCCCTTGCCTCGAACGGCCAGCAGGGGGAATCCTTTGGAAGGCAGTACAAAAGTTACTATACAGTTGCTGTATACTTTGACAATCATTCCTTAATAAAAAATCTTTTGTAGAGAAAGCCCCCACTTAGATAAACAAGACTTCTGCTGGAAGTGGGGACTCGAGGACCTGCAGCAGTGGTAAATCACATTTGATTTGTACCAGGCTGTCCCTGCCAAAAATAAACGGTTATTTTTATTGGATGAGGCCAGATGGAAAGCTTTAAATTGTTTCTCATGTCGGGAAGCAAAAATATAGCGCAGCAAGCGTCCGCAAGGAAGGAAAAAAAACGAAAAGGGGTCGGGAAACGATCGTATTAGACATATAGATTATCTGAGCAGGCTTTCCTGGAGAAAAGATTGTTTTCAGGGTGACGGGATTTTGGTGGAAATGTAAAGGATTTTATTACCTGAATATTGAAGAAGTACAAAGTTTTGTATTTTAATAATTTTGTAGTTTTGAGGCTCCATCAATTACCGTATACTCATTAGTGTATTAGTGAAATTGTAACCAATGTAATTTTTTTTTTTTAGATATGGATATGAAATTCTTAAGTGTATTGTAAATAAAAATGTTTAAAGGTCATATCAAGTCAAAAACTTTTTTTTTTTTTTTCGTTTTGGATGGGGTAGATAAGGGTAAGATCCCCTGACATGCTTTTACTGCTATATGGGGCTCCATTATAGAGATTTCCCCATACTTCCTGTCCTGCTGAAAACATTTTACCAGACAGGAAGTGAGGGAAACTCTCTGGCAGCAACACAGACAGAAATAAAAATATCATTTTTTTTAGTAGCCTAGTAGAACCCATTTGTCAGATTTTAATTCCTATCTATGTCCTCAATAAAAAGATTTTCCCTTACTTCCTGTCGCTATCTTATCTTATCTTTCTATTGTATCTATCTATCTTTCTATCATCATATCTTATCTTATCTTTCTATTGTATCTATCTATCTTTCTATCATCATATCTTATCTTATCTTTCTATTGTATCTATCTATCTTTCTATCATCATATCTTATCTTATCTTTCTATCTCATCTTTCTATTTCATTCATCTATCTATCTATCTATCTATCTATCTATCTATCTATCTATCTATCTATCTATCTAATAATACATGCCAAAGTGTACCACCATGCCCAGCGCCCCGATGAGCAGGCTGGACCCGCAGCATACAGCCCTCCTGGCTAGGAACCTCTCCTCCGGGGGAAAGAAGACCCCTTTCTCTGTGATTCTGGACTATTTATGCATCATCCAACCACCATCTGGACACACCTCCCTAGGGATTGGCTGGATCCACATAAGTATTCAGGTTGCCTGTTTGATTCTCCTACCCCCTAGATTCGGGAAATCTCCAGAAAACAGGGGAAAGCAATCAAACCTGCAACCACAGGAACCCAGAGAAGTCCAAAGAAATCACACATGGCTCAACTGATTACAAGAGAGCCAGAGAACTACACTCACCGGACACTTTATTAGATACACCTTACTGGTACTGGGATGGACCCTCTTTTGCCTTCACAACTGCCTTAATTCTTCATGGCATAGATTCAACAAGGTGCTGGAAACATTCCTCAGAGATTTTGGTCCATATTGACATGAACACGGCTGCACATCCATGATGCCAATCTTCCGTTCTTCCACATCCCAAAGGTGCTCTATTGGATGAGATGTGGTGAGTGTGGAGGCCATTGGACTACAGGGACCTCATTGTCCAGTGGTGTGATGTTCGGAGCTTTGTGACATGGTGCATTATCAGAGACAGAGTCACTTATACTAGTTGCATTTTCAATTAGAATGTTTTTGGAATTAATTCATAGCTGCATTTCCTGCTTTTCTTTAAACTTAAAGAGGAGGGCCCACAAAAAAAAAAAAAAAATTAAAAGTCAACAGCTACAAATACTGCAGCTGCTGACTTTTAATAATCGGACACTTACCTGTGCCAGGGTCCAGCGATGCGGGGGAACGAGTCCCCCCCCCTCGTTCCCCGCTCCGCTCGTGGCGCCGGCATTCTTAATGTGGGCACACAGCTGGGCACCCGTGCGCCGTGATTCGACGCTCACTCATCTGGGACACGTGACAGGTCCCAGATGACTGTGCGGCGCCTAGGGGAAGTGATGTCAGTTGCTGGGCACTGAAGGTGGCAGACTACGAGGGACCCCTAGCAACAGGCATTTAGAGGTGAGTAAATAAATGTTTTTTTGCAATTATTTTTTTTTTTTATTTTTATGATTTTTAAGACAATTTTTTTTTTTGGGTGGCAACACCACTTTAAATTCAGCTGATATTAAAAATAAATAAATAAATAAAGCAATCAATATATTCAATTCAAGTAAAATATATTCCTTACAAAGAATATTATAAAATGGCGTACTACATGCTAAATCAGAAAAATTACAGAAGCAAAGATATAAAAAAAAAAGTTAAATGTAAACTGATGAATTGAAGACAAATAATAGGACATAGTTATTATATTTGTAGAACGAGGCAGTACAAGCCGGGCTGCTGTCTGGGAACATGTATCATCGCAGAGAAAAAACGGTTTTCTAATATTTTATCCTTGTGTAATTAATTAAAAGTTGGCAGATCCCCCTTGTTCCATGGGACAGGGAGAACGAAACGTAACAGCATTCTGAGGAATTTCTTTACTACCCGCTCTATGCACGATTCTCACCGATCGGTTCTCAGGGGCTCGGCTGGTGGGAGTGGGGGCCACAGGTCCCGGTCCCAACCTCTGCTAAATAAAAGGCCACAGTGAGGGCTGTCTTCTTATTTAAAGGGAATGGGTAGTATATATAATATATATATATATATATATATATATATATATATATATATATATATATATATATATATATATATATATATATATGTATGTGTGTGTATATATATATATATATATATATATATATATATATATATATATATATATGTGTGTGTGTGTTTTTTTTAGATATTACATTTTGGAGAGATCAGATAATATTATCAGTTAGAGATAATAAGCTTCTAGAATCCTTGTCTCTTTGTATAGTTTTAATTATGGATGTACATGGGGGCAGCCATATTTGCTCATTACATACTTAGGATCTATTTTCTATCAGAATAATATTATTATCAGTATGGCCTAATAATCTGTTATCAAATCTCTGTTGCAGTGTCTATTTTTAACTATAGATGCACATGGGGTAGCCATATTTGCTTATTACATATTCAGGATCTACTTCCTACTTTGTTATGCGTGTAGAAGAGATGAGAAAAATATTATCAGTATGAAATAATATTCTTTAAAAATCCCTGTTTCTGTGTATAATATAAGGGACATTCTTCCCACTGATCACCAATGTAAGGGACATTCTTCTCACTGATCACCAATGTAAGGAGCATTCTTCCCACTGATCACCAATGTAAGGAGCATTCTTCTCACTGATCACCAATGTAAGGAACATTCTTCCCACTGAGCACCAATGTAAGGGACATTCTTCCTGCTGACCCCCAATGTAAGGAACATTCTTCCCACTGATCACCAATGTAAGGAACATTCTTCCCACTGATCACCAATGTAAGGAACATTCTTCCCACTGATCACCAATGTAAGGAACATTCTTCTCACTGATCACCAATGTAAAGGACATTCTTCCCACTGATCACCAATGTAAGGAACATTCTTCCCACTGATCACCAATGTAAGGAACATTCTTCCCACTGACCCCCAATGTAAGGAACATTCTTCCCACTGATCACCAATGTAAGGAACATTCTTCCCACTGATCACCAATGTAAGGAACATTCTTCCCACTGATCACCAATGTAAGGGGCATTCTTCCCACTGACCCCCAATGTAAGGGACATTCTTCTCACTGATCACCAATGTAAAGGAACATTCTTCCCACTGATCACCAATGTAAGGAACATTCTTCCCACTGATCACCAATGTAAGGAGCATTCTTCCCACTGATCACCAATGTAAGGAGCATTCTTCCCACTGATCACCAATGTAAGGAACATTCTTCCCACTGATCACCAATGTAAGGAGCATTCTTCCCATTGATCACCAATGTAAGGAGCATTCTTCCCACTGATCACCAATGTAAGGAACATTCTTCCCACTGATCACCAATGTAAGGAACATTCTTCCCACTGATCACCAATGTAAGGAGCATTCTTCCCACTGATCACCAATGTAAGGAGCATTCTTCCCACTGACCCCCAATGTAAGGAGCATTCTTCCCGCTGATCACCAATGTAAGGGACATTCTTCCCACTGATCACCAATGTAAAGGACATTCTTCCCACTGATCACCAATGTAAGGAACATTCTTCCCACTGATCACCAATGTAAGGAACATTCTTCCTGCTGACCCCCAATGTAAGGAACATTCTTCCCACTGATCACCAATGTAAGGAACATTCTTCCCACTGACCTCCAATGTAAGGAACATTCTTCCCACTGATCACCAATGTAAGGAACATTCTTCCCACTGATCACCAATGTAAGGAACATTCTTCCCACTGATCACCAATGTAAGGGGCATTCTTCCCACTGACCCCCAATGTAAGGGACATTCTTCCCACTGATCACCAATGTAAGGACATTCTTCCCACTGATCACCAATGTAAGGAACATTCTTCCCACTGATCACCAATGTAAGGACATTCTTCCCACTGATCACCAATGTAAGGAGCATTCTTCCCATTGATCACCAATGTAAGGAGCATTCTTCCCACTGATCACCAATGTAAGGGAACATTCTTCCCACTGATCACCAATGTAAGGAACATTCTTCCCACTGATCACCAATGTAAGGAGCATTCTTCCCATTGATCACCAATGTAAGGAGCATTCTTCCCACTGATCACCAATGTAAGGAACATTCTTCCCACTGATCACCAATGTAAGGAGCATTCTTCCCACTGATCACCAATGTAAGGAACATTCTTCCCACTGATCACCAATGTAAGGGGCATTCTTCCCACTGATCACCAATGTAAGGAACATTCTTCCCACTGATCACCAATGTAAGGAGCATTCTTCCCACTGATCACCAATGTAAGGGGAATTCTTCCCACTGACCACCAATGTAAGGAGCATATTCTTCTAACTGATCACCAATGTAAGGAACATTCTTCCCACTGATCACCAATGTAAGGGACATTCTTCCCACTGATCACCAATGTAAGGGACATTCTTCCCACTGACCACCAATGTAAGGAGCATTCTTCCCACTGATCACCAATGTAAGGGGAATTCTTCCCACTGACCACCAATGTAAGGAACATTCTTCTAACTGATCACCAATGTAAGGGACATTCTTCCCACTGATCACCAATGTAAGGAGCATTCTTCCCACTGATCACCAATGTAAGGAACATTCTTCCACTGATCACCAATGTAAGGAGCATTCTTCTCACTGATCACCAATGTAAGGGGCATTCTTCTCACTGATCACCAATGTAAGGGGCATTCTTCCCACTGATCATCAATGTAAGGGGCATTCTTCCACTGATCACCAATGTAAGGGGCATTCTTCCCACTGATCATCAATGTAAGGGGCATTCTTCTCACTGATCACCAATGTAAGGGGCATTCTTCCCACTGATCACCAATGTAAGGTTCATTCTTCCACTGATCACCAATGTAAGGAACATTCTTCCCACTGATCACCAATGTAAGGAGCATTCTTCCCACTGACCACCGCTGTAAGGGGCATTCTTTCCACTGATCACCAATGTAAGGAACATTCTTCCCACTGATCACCAATGTAAGGGGCATTCTTCCCACTGATCACCAATGTAAGGAACATTCTTCTCACTGATCACCAATGTAAGGAGCATTCTTCCCACTGATCACCAATGTAAGGAGCATTCTTCCCACTGATCACCAATGTAAGGGGCATTCTTCCCACTGATCACCAATGTAAGGAGCATTCTTCTCACTGATCACCAATGTAAGGAACATTCTTCCCACTGATCACCAATGTAAGGAGCATTCTTCCCACTGATCACCAATGTAAGGGGCATTCTTCCCACTGATCACCAATGTAAGGAACATTCTTCTAACTGATCACCAATGTAAGGAACATTCTTCTCACTGATCACCAATGTAAGGAACATTCTTCCCACTGATCACCAATGTAAGGAGCATTCTTCCCACTGATCACCAATGTAAGGGACATTCTTCCCACTGACCACCAATGTAAGGAATATTCTTCTAACTGATCACCAATGTAAGGGGCATTCTTCCCACTGATCACCAATGTAAGGGGCATTCTTCTCACTGATCACCAATGTAAGGGGCATTCTTCCCACTGATCATCAATGTAAGGGGCATTCTTCCACTGATCACCAATGTAAGGGGCATTCTTCCCACTGACCACCAATGTAAGGGGCATTCTTCTCACTGATCACCAATGTAAGGAACATTCTTCCCACTGATCACCAATGTAAGGAACATTCTTCCCACTGACCACCGCTGTAAGGGGCATTCTTCTCACTGATCACCAATGTAAGGAACATTCTTCCCACTGATCACCAATGTAAGGAACATTCTTCTCACTGATCACCAATGTAAGGACATTCTTCCCACTGATCACCAATGTAAGGAGCATTCTTCCCACTGATCACCAATGTAAGGAGCATTCTTCCCACTGATCACCAATGTAAGGGGCATTCTTCCCACTGATCACCAATGTAAGGAGCATTCTTCTCACTGATCACCAATGTAAGGAACATTCTTCCCACTGATCACCAATGTAAGGAGCATTCTTCCCACTGATCACCAATGTAAGGGGAATTCTTCCCACTGATCACCAATGTAAGGGAACATTCTTCCCACTGATCACCAATGTAAGGAGCATTCTTCCTACTGATCACCAATGTAAGGGACATTCTTCCCACTGACCACCAATGTAAGGAATATTCTTCTAACTGATCACCAATGTAAGGGACATTCTTCCACTGATCACCAATGTAAGGGGAATTCTTCCCACTGATCACCAATGTAAGGGACATTCTTCCCACTGATCACCAATGTAAGGAGCATTCTTCCCACTGATCACCAATGTAAGGGAAATTCTTCCCACTGATCACCAATGTAAGGAATATTCTTCTAACTGATCACCAATGTAAGGGACATTCTTCCCACTGATCACCAATGTAAGGAGCATTCTTCCCACTGATCACCAATGTAAGGAACATTCTTCCCACTGATCACCAATGTAAGGAGCATTCTTCTCACTGATCACCAATGTAAGGGGCATTCTTTTCACTGATCACCAATGTAAGGGGCATTCTTTCCACTGATCACCAATGTAAGGGGCATTCTTCTCACTGATCACCAATGTAAGGGGCATTCTTCCCACTGATCATCAATGTAAGGGGCATTCTTCTCACTGATCACCAATGTAAGGGGCATTCTTCCCACTGACCACCAATGTAAGGGCATTCTTCTCACTGATCACCAATGTAAGGAACATTCTTCCCACTGATCACCAATGTAAGGAACATTCTTCCCACTGACCACCACTGTAAGGGGCATTCTTCTCACTGACCACCAATGTAAGGAGCATTCTTCTCACTGATCACCAATGTAAGGGGCATTTTTCACTGACCACCAATGTAAGGGGCATTCTTCCCACTGATCATCAATGTAAGGGGCATTCTTCTCACTGATCACCAATGTAAGGGGCATTCTTCCCACTGACCACCAATGTAGGGAGCATTCTTCCCACTGATCACCAATGTAAGGAACATCCTTCCCGTTGACCACCAATGTAAGGAACATTCCTTCCAAGCTGTCAGTAGCGGACCCTTTAAGTCCTGTAAATTGCAAGGTGGGACCTCCATGGATCGGACTTGTTTTTCTAGCATATCCCACAAATGCTCAATTGGATTGAGATCTAATGAATTTGGAGGCCAACTTAATGCCTCAAACTGGTTGTTGTGTTCCTCAAAAATTCTTGAACCATTTTGCAGTGTGGCATTATTCTGCTGAAAGAGGCCACTGCCATCAGAGAATACTGTTTCCATGAAGGGATGTACTTGGTCAGCAACAATGTTTGCTTTGGCACAGATATTTCACTTATGCCCCGTACACACGGTCGGATTTTCTGACAGAAAATGTCCTATCGGACCATGTTGTCGGAAATTCCGACCGTGTGTGGGCTCCATCGGACTTTTTCCATCGGAATTTCCGACGGAAAAAGTTTGGGATCCTGCTCTCAAATTTTTCGACAACAAAGTCCTATCGGACTTTTTCCGATCGCGTGTAGCGAATTCCGACGGACAAAGTGCCACGCATGCTCAGATCACATTACAAGACCAAAGCTATTGGCTACTAGCCTCTACGTAGTTCCGTCGTACGCAACGAACGTCACCACCTTCAGAATGATCAGGTTTTCCGACAACTTTGTCCGACCGTGTGTATGCAACACCAGTGTCGGACAATATCTGTCGGAAAAAATCCGACGGATTTTGTGGTCGGAATTTCCGACCGTGTGTACGGGGCATAAGAGTTATTTAGGTGGCTTACTCAATATCGGGAGATTTCTCTTACTGTTGCATCTCTCCAATGACAGTAAATAAGTAAAATAAAAAGAAATAATAAAAAAATCATTGGGTACAACAGAATACCGACAAATAAGTCCTATAAAATATATATTTTATAGGTACTGTAGGTGGTATAAATATTTTATAGGTAGGTGGTACGTGTCAAGTAACATCCACAGGAATGGAAGGAACCAAGTTTTCCCAGCAGAACATTGCCCAAAGTATCACATTGCCTCTGCCTGCTTGCCTTCTTCCCATACTGCATCCTGGTACCCTCCCTTCCACATGTAAGTGACACACTCAGCTATCCACATGTAAAAATAAATGTGATTCATCAGACCAGGTCATCATCTTCCATTGCTCCGCGGTCCAGTTCTGATGCACACATGCCCATTGTAGGTGCTTTTGGCTGTGGACACGGGTCAGCCTGACCGGTCGGCAGCTACAGAGCCCCGTACACAACAAACTGCGATGGCCATTTTTTTCCTGCCTTCAACACATCAGCTTTAGGGACAACATGTTCACTTGCTGCCTAATTTATCCCACCCACTTTCAGATGTTATTGTAACAAGATATTCAGTGGTGCTCACCATTCAACCGGGCAATGGTCATAAAGCTTTGGGTGATCGGTGTACATATGTTTTTTGCAGCTTGCCTGGACATCACTAATGATCCTCCAAGCGTTGCTTCCCTGTAAACTTAACTGGGCAGAAAACGGAGGCTGCCACCTGCTTCCTAAATGGATTATAATGAAGAGGACGAAACGTGTTGACAGTAGGGTTGCCACCTTTTCTTCAAGCAAAACCCGAACACTTTATGCCGCGTACGCATGAGCGGAATTACCAACAGAAAAAGTGTGTGGGCCTCATCGGATTTTTTTTTTTTTCGAAAATTCTGACGGACCTAGAAATGGAACATGTTCTAAATATTTCCGACAGAATCAGTTCCTATCGGGAAAACCGCTGGTCTGTATGCTGTTCCGACGGATCAAAAACAACGCATGCTCTGAAGCAAAGTACGAGACGGCAGCTATTGGCTACTGGCTATTGAACTTGCTTTTTCTAGTCCCGTCGTATGTGTTGTACGTCACTGCGTTCTTGACGGTCGGACTTTGGTGTGATCGTGCGTAGGCAAGACAGTTTCACCGGAACTCCGTCGGAAACTCAGTCGGAAAAACCTTCAGAGTTTATTCCGATGGAAAAAAACGGTCATGTGTATGCGGCATTAGTGGCCCGGGACACCTTTGGGTGCCCCAAGGAGAGTAGTAAAGCGGTGCGCATAGCCTGCTGCAGCAAACATTGGGTGCAGCCAAATTGCTCTTGATGACATCATTGCCCTGCCCCCAGTGATGCCGGACCTGCCCCCAGATAGACACCCGCAGCCCCCCCTGGACAGCAACAGATGTGTGTGGCTCTCTTGGTTACATGGGGAGCCACAGCCCTGTTTCCCAGTTTGAATAATGTGTCCGGTTTTCAGTCTGCCTGAAACCCGGACACATGATTCAAAACCCGAACTGTCCGGGTGAATCCCAGACAGGTGGCAACGCTAGTTGACAGGCTGGATAAAAAGCAAAGTAGGATTTTACAAGCAGTGGCCATTATAAGTTATTTTGGCTGGGGTCCTAACTAATGTCCATAGGCCAATTTCTGGTTTTAGTAATGTCTACATAGGCGCACAAAGTGCAAATGTGTCAGGAAGCAGAGTCAAAAATTGATTGTACTGTATATAATATAATTTAGCCTAAGGAAACTGCAGTCTCAGTCTTTAAAGTGGGTGTAAACCCACTTTAAAAAATAAAATAAAAACGAACACCTGCAAGACAAAGGCATAATGAGCTAGTATGCATAGTAATAGTAATGTAATACTCATTATGTAATACTCACCTGAGATCGAAGCCCTCGCTGCAGTGCACGTGCACTGCTCCAGCGGCCCACATCTCTCCCGGGGGTTACTTCCGGGTATCGCAGTGATTGGCACTGTGTTGGGCCAGAGCCGCGACGACGTCTCTCCCGGTAACGGCACATACGTGCCAATTGCTTTAGTTTATGTCAGTGCGCATGTGCCAATGACGTCGGCACATGCAAATACAGGGCATATCACCTAAACCATGCAGGGTTTACAACCACTTTAAGCTGAAAGTGTTCTACCACTAATGCCGCGTACACACGACCAGACTTTTCGACGGACTTGGTCCGGCGGTCTACCCGACGGACTTTGCAGCGGAGGTCCGCCGGACTTTCAAATGAACAGACTTGCCCACACACGATCACTCCAAAAGTTAGACGGATTTGAACGTGATAACGTACGACCAGACTAGAATAAGGAAGTTCATAGCCAGTAGCCAATAGCTGCCCTAGCGTCGGACTCGAGTCCGTCGGTAAGATTTGAAACATGTTTAATTTCTAGGTCCGTCGGACTTTTGGGAAAGAAAAGTCCGCTGGAGCCCACACACGATCGGATTGTCCAACGGATTCCAGTCCGCCGGACCTAGTCCGTCGAAAAGTCTGATCGTGTGTACGCGGCATAAGAATGTTTATTTCTAATGCATATGCGCATCATGGAATTAAAACAAATAATTTAGCCCCCCACCCCCATGTCAGATCCATATTAAGCTCTATTCTCCCCTGGCGGTACTCCCAGGACGGTGAATTTTTTATTTTTTGTATTTTTTTAATTTTTTTTGCCAAATAAAACATAATGAAAATAATTGCAATATTTATCAGGCTTGTCAGATAGTTGTTGACATTTTAAGCCGAGAATCGCTTATTTATTTTGACCTTTGACTTGACGGAGTTTACTTGGATGCAATATACTGTGTATTCAGATTCCTCTCGCATAGCCACAGCTGTGCTTAATTTGCGAGATCATAAGTTTTCTGATAATTGTCGGACACATTTCATTCAGAGTGTTGTGTAAGTGAAACAAATAAGAGGACGCTAATTGCTGAGAAAAATTGCTGTTTTGTTTTGTTTTGTTTTCCTGTAAATTTAATTATTTGGCATTTAAAAACCTGGCCAACTATGTCTCAGCTCCTTAAATATCCATGGGTGGGCATTTTCTCTCTGTCAGCCGCGATGAGCCTTATGGCAAAGAAAATTCTTAAAAACTTTGAAGTGACATTATTCAATCAAATGTTCTTATTAGTGTTAACAATATATCAGCTCCCTAGATGACCATGTGTGGGACCTCTCTGCCAAAATGTATACTGAAATGCTATTTTTAAAGTAGCCAGGGAAATCTGAAATCTTGGCATTTCTCAGTCCTTTTTTCCTACCAGTACATAAAAAGTATAAAATGGTAGCAGCAAAAGTTAAACTACTGATTGTAAAGCTGTAAAAAAAATTCTGAATAAGTTCAGGGCCGTCTTTAATATTGATTGGACCCTGGGCAAAACTTTTCTTGCCCCCCCATGCAGTTTCGCTCTCCGCCTGCTCTGAGACATACAATAAATAGCAGCTAGACTCAAAATCAGTTTACTGAATGAGATCAGGCAGCTATTGCGATTGGTTGCCAGAGGTTACAGTGTATCATTACCGCTCACTGACTGGTTGCTAGAGGTTACAACACACATTACAGCTCACTGGTTAGTTTCTAGATGTTACAGCACATGATTTCTGCTTGTTGATTGGTTGCTAGAGATTACTGTGGATATGACCTCGGGGGGGGGGGGGGGGCATGATATACATATCAATGCTGCCGGTCCCCGCTATTTACATATGAATGCTGTTGCTATTTACATATGAATGCAGTTGCTATTTACATATGAATGCCAGTAATTTACATGTAAACACGGGGTCTACAGGTGAGTCATCTTTACACAACAATAGGGCAGAGCTGGGCAGCATTAGTAGCAGCATTTCACACTGAGATATTGGGACACAGCACATGACTAAAACCTCAAGGGGCGAGGGAATTTAAACCAGGATAGTTGGCAAGTATGAGGCAGCTGCTTTGGTCCCCACAACAATGACAGGGGCCCAGGCCAGCTGCCCCTTTTGCCCTGCCTTAAAAATGTCCCTGAATAAGTTATTTCTTTGAAAATAATAGATTTGCCCGATGAAGGTTAGTGAAACAAGTGTGAAAAGGATATACCTGTGATAAATAATATCTTTGTGTTCTGTATAGGCGCAAAAGTGTGTCTTAATTGTTTCACCTATGGTTATTTAGGAAGCTTAGTCATTACTGGAAGATTTCCTCCAAATTTCTTTTGCATTACCCAATGACACAACAAAAAACACAACATTGGATGCAACAGACTACCATCAAATGAGCCCCATAAAATATATGGGTCCTCTGAAAATATAAGTGTGTGGATTATTATAGCTTTGGCACAGATGTTTAATTTATAGTTATTTAGGTGTCTTACTCAATATTAGGAGATTTCACTTACTGTTGCATATCCCAACGACAGTAAAAAAGAAAACAAAGCAAAAAAAAACGCATTGGGTGCAACAGAATACTGACAGATAAGTCCTATAAAATATATAGGTTCTATAAAAATAAAGATGTGTCTCGGTCTAGCTTTGGCAAGGATGTTTCACCTGTGGCTATTTAGGAAGCTTAGTCATTATTGGGAGACTTCCTCTAACTTCCTGTTGCATCTCTAAATAACATTAGAAAAATAACGTATTGCGTGCAGCAGAGTACTGACAAATGAGTCCTATAAAATATATGACATGGTGCCCTAAGGCCCCTTTCACACCTAAGCGTTTTTCATGCGGTGCAGCGCTAAAAATAGCGCCTGTTCACCGCATGAAAAAATCCTGCCCCTTTAACTCCAGTGTGAAAGCCGGTGGGCTTTCACACTGGAGTGGTGCGCTAGCAGGATGACAAAAAAAGTCCTGCTAGCAGCATCTTTGGAGCGGGATAGGAGCGGTGTGTTCACCGCTCCTATACCGCTCCTTCCCATTGAATAGAATGGGACACCGCGGTGAAACCGCGGTAATACCGCCGCAAAGCGCCGCTACGGCGGCGCTCTGCGGGGGTGTTTAACCCCTTTTCGGCCGCTCGCGGGGGTTAAAACCGCACCGCGAGCGGCCGAATACCGCGGTTAAAACGACGGTAAAGCAGCGCTAAATATAGCGCTGCTTTACCGTCACCGCGGCTCCCCGCCCCAGTGTGAAAGGGGCCTAAATGGCTGAGAAGTTGACCCATCCATTTTAGACAGTATGAGAAGAAAACATAGGTGTAACATAATACTGAAAAAAACCGAGTCCTATAAATATATGGGTCCTATAAAATATAAATGTCTGTCTTAGTCTAGCTTTGACAAGAATATTTCACCTATGGTTAATTAGGAAGCTTAGTCATTATTTTGAAATGTCTTCTAACTCCCTAACTTATTCAATAGTGGAAGATTTAACTTACTGTTGCATATCTCAACGACAGCAAAAAACAAAACAAAAAAAATAAAACGCATTGGGTACAACAGAATACTGATAGATAAGTCCTAAAAAAATATATAGGTTCTATCAAAATAAAGACATGTCTCTGTCTAGCTTTGGCAAGGATGTTTCACCTGTGGGTATTTAGGAAGCTTAGTCATTATTGGGAGACTTCCTCTAACTTCCTGTTGCATCTATAAATAACATTAGAAAAAAAAAGTATTGGGTGCAATAGAATACTGACAAATGAGTCCTATAAAATATATGACATGGTGTCCTGAATGGCTGAGAAGTTAACCCATCCATTTTAGACAGTATAAGAAGAAACAATAGGTGTAACATAATACTGAAAAAAAATGAGTCCTATAAATATATGGGTCCTATAAAATATACAGTGGTGTGAAAAAGTGTTTGCCCCCTTCCTCATTTCCTGTTCCTTTGCATGTTTGTCACACTTAAGTGTTTCGGAACATCAAACCAATTTAAACAATAGTCAAGGACAACACAAGTAAACACAAAATGCAATTTGTAAATGAAGGTGTTTATTATTAAAGGTGAAAAAAAATCCAAACCATCATGGCCCTGTGTGAAAAAGTGATTGCCCCCCTTGTTAAAACATACTATAACTGTGGTTGTCCACACCTGAGTTCAATTTCTCTAGCCACACCCAGGCCTGATTATTGCCACACCTGTTCACAATCAAGGCATCACTTAAATAGGAGCTGCTTGACACAGTAAGGTCCACCAGAAGATCCTTAAAAGCTACACATCATGCCGAGACCCAAAGAAATTCAGGAACAATTGAGAAAGAAAGTAATTGAGATCTATCAGTCTGGAAAGGGTTATAAAGCCATTTCCAAAGCTTTGGGAATCCAGCGAACCACAGTGAGAGCCATTATCCACAAATGGTGAAGACATGGAACAGTGGTGAACCTTCCCAGGAGTGGCCGGCCGCCCAAAATTACCCCAAGAGCGCAGCGACGACTCATCCAAGAGGTCACAAAAGACCCCACAACAACGTCCAAGGAACTGCAGGCCTCACTTGCCTCAGTTAAGGTCAGCGTTCATGCCTCCACCATCAGGAAAAGACTGGGCAAAAATGGCCTGCATGGCAGAGTTCCAAGGAGAAAACCACTGCTGAGCAAAAAGAACATCAAAGCTCGTCTCAATTTCTCCACAACACATCTTGATGATCCCCAAGACTTTTGGGACAACATTCTGTGGACCGATGAGACAAAAGTGGAACTCTTTGGAAGGTGTGTGTCCAAGTATATCTGGCGTAGAAGGAACACTGCATTTCAGAAAAAGAACATTATACCAACAGTAAAATATGGTGGTGGTAGTGTGATGGTCTGGGGCTGTTTTGCTGCTTCAGGACCTGGAAGACTTGCCGTGATAAAAGGAACTATGAATTCTGCTGTCTACCAAGAGATCCTGAAGGAGAATGTCCGACCATCTGTTCGTGTACTCAAGCTGAAACGAACTTGGGTTCTGCAGCAGGACAATGATCCTAAACACACCAGCAAGTCCACCACCGAATGGCTGAAGAAAAACAAAATGAAGACTTTGGAGTGGCCTAGCCAAAGTCCTGACCTGAATCCTATTGAGATGTTGTGGTATGACCTTAAAAAGGCCGTTCATGCTCGAAAAAAACCCTCTAATGTAACTGAATTAGGACAATTCTGCAAAGATGAGTGGGCCAAAATTCCTCCAGGACGCTGTAAAAGCCTCATTGCACGTTATCGCAAACGCTTGGTTGCAGTTGTTGCTGCTAAGGGTGGCCCAACCAGTTATTAGATTTAGGGGGCAATCACTTTTTCACACAGGGCCATGATGGTTTGGATTTTTTTTCACCTTTAATAATAAACACCTTCATTTACAAATTGCATTTTGTGTTTACTTGTGTTGTCCTTGACTATTGTTTAAATTGGTTTGATGTTCCGAAACACTTAAGTGTGACAAACATGCAAAGGAACAGGAAATGAGGAAGGGGGCAAACACTTTTTCACACCACTGTAGATGTATGCCTTAGTCTAGCTTTGACAAGAGTATTTCACCTATGGTTATTTAGGAAGCTAGTCATTATTTTGGAATGTCTTCTAACTTCCTTACTTACTCAATATTGGGAGATTTAACTTACTGTTGCATATCCCAACAACAGCAAAAAAGAAAACAGATAAGTCCTGTAAAATATATAGGTCCTTTAAAAATAAAGCTGTGTCTCTGTCTAGCTTTGGCAAGGATGTTTCACCTGTGGGTATTTAGGAAGCTTAGTCATTATTGGGAGATTTCCTCTAACTTTATGTTGCATCTCCAAATAAAATTAGATAAAAAAAAGTATTGGATGCATCAGAATGCTGACACCTGATTCCTATAAAATATATGGCATGGTGCCCTAAATGGCTGAGAAGTTGACCCATCCATTTTAGACAGTATAGGAAAAAAATACAAATACATAGGTGCAACATAATACTGAAAAAAATGAATCCTATAAAATATAAATGTCTGTCTTATGCGGCGTACACACGGTCGGAATTTCCGATGGAAACAGTCCGATGAGAGCTTTTCATCGGATTTTCCGACCGTGTGTATGCCCAACGGTCTTTTTCTGTCGGAATTTCCGACGGACTTTGAATTGAGAACCTGTTCTCGATTTTTCCGACGGAAAACCTTTCTATCGGATTTTCCGATCGTGTGTATGCAATTCCGACACACAAAATTCCGACGCATGCTCGGAAAGAATTTGATGCATGCTCGGAAGCATTAAACTTCCTTTTTATAGTGCCGTCGAACGTGTTTTATGCCGCTGTGTTATTGACCGTCGGAATTTGGTGTGATCGTGTGTAGGCAACACAGCTTGAGCGGAATTCCGTCGGAAAAACCGTCAGAGTTTTTTCCGAAGAGAATTCCGATCGTGTGTACGCGGCATTAGTCTAACTTTGACAAGAATCTTTCACCTTATTTAGGAAGCTTAGTCATTATTTTGAAATGTCTTCTAACTTCCTTCCTGTGTTCCAATGACAGTAAAAAAATGCAAAATGTAAAAAAATGCAAAAAAAAAGTGCAAAGTTATACTGAAAATAAAAAGCATTGGGTGCAACAGAATACTGAATACAGAATACTGACAAATGAGCCCTTTAGAATATATGGCACTGTGCCCTGATTGGCTGAGAAGTTGCACCTATTTTTTTTCCCTTATACTGTCTAAAACGGATCGATCAACATAATACTAAAATATGACTCCTATAAATATATGGTTACTATATATTATAAATGTATGTCTTAGTCTAGCTTTGTCAAGAATGTTCCACCTATGGGTATTTAGGAAGCTTAGTCATTATTGGGATATCTCCTCTAACTTCCTGTTATGTTTCTAAATAACATTAGAAAAAAAGCATTGGGCGAGGAGTTGATCCATCAAACATTTTAGCCAATAAGAAGTATTGGCTCAGCTAATTTGAAAACTTGATAAAAAGCCAAAATTTACTTTCTGTTCCAGTGACACGTGATCTGGAAAATTAGTGGCAGGGGTGTCACCAAAACAGGAAGATGCAGGCAGGAATAAAAACCTAATCGAGATTCTAAGCTTTGCCCACTCCATGCAAGACCATAAGAACGATAATGGCTGCAGTAGCAGTGTCATCACCTTCAGGATAAGTGACACCTAGAATTGGATGGTCAGAATAGGGAAACATTACTAGACAGGGGTTACTGAAACGACTTGAAAATTAATTTTTTTTTTTTTTTTTTTAGACAGGGGTTCCCCTTTAAGGCTGAGAAGCACTGTGCTATGTATATATTTTCCAGTCAATGTCACGGGAAACTAGAGACTTCTCAAACCAATTCAGACTTTTATTTTTACAGAGAAGCCAGCCCTTGTGAAGTTGTTTTGGACAAAAGCCATTAGATAAGTTTCTCATCCGCCCCAAACATTGCCCGAGAAGCACGGCTGCCCACAGGAAGGGTCGGGCACATCTGTCTTATTTGGCTCCCCAAAGTAAAAAAAAAAAAAAAAAAACAGCCATGCCAAATAACAAAGAAATGGACTTTCTCTCTCTCCTTTGTGAGCGATAGTAAACAAAATCATCATTGTCCCCCTGTTTGTGTTCTGGCTTCCTGAGTGGGAGTGGGCACAGCTATCATAACATCTATTTTTAACTGTCCCCTAGATTCCTCTAAGAGGAATGTTTTCCGCGGCTCGGTGGCACTTTTTGGGGAGGTCAGATTGCTCCGTGTCCAGAGAAGGACAGAGAAAAGCCCAGACCTGCTTTGTAGATGTTTAGGATTTCTTGCATTGGTTAGCTATTGAATAGAGCGGGCTTTCTCAACCTTTTAACCCTAGAGCAGTGATGGCGAACCTTGGCACCCCCCCAGATGTTTTGGAACTACATTTCCCATGATGCTCAACTACACTGCAGAGTGCATGAGCATCATGGGAAATGTAGTTCCAAAACATCTGGGGTGCCAAGGTTCGCCACCACTGCCCTAGAGGAACCCCCGAAAATTATTTTCATTTCTCGAGGAACATTTACTAAAACCAATTGATCGGGACTCAATAGGAACAATGCCTCTTATATTGGTGGTCAATAGGAAGAATGTCCCCCCATAAAGTAGAATGCCACCCTTACAGACAGCTAAAACGATATTTGGTGTCATGCTGCTGGCTTTGCTAAGTGGTGCTGAACCTTCAACTCTGTAGGCATCATCAAATAGGTGGTTCATCAGCCACAGCTTAAATCAGGATTCCGCTGACCTATCGTTTTTTTTTTTTTTTTTGGTGTCATTGATATCCGATGATACTATTAGTCTAGCACTCACTTGTTCCTGTTTTTTTTATCCCCGGCTTGCCGATTTCGTCCGCGAGTTTAACTTATAAAAATTCCTCCCGGCCGTTTCCATTTTGCTTATGGGCATTTGAAGCCCACAAGCACTTAGTTCCGGGATGCGGTGAATGCTGTGCTCCCAGCATTCACCGCTTGATCCCGCGCATGCTCAGTGATATCAGCGAGCAGCGCCGTAACATTTCGGGTTGCCATCACAACGGGCGGCCTTGTCACGTGACCGGCTTCTTCCTTCCGAAATCTCACGAGATTTCGGCATGACGGCGTCCCCCACTGATTCTTGGGAAGACTCTAACAAAGCTCCCAGGGGTCTTTGCGGAGACGGGAAAAGGCGATAAACACGCCTACTCCCACGGGAGGAGAGCCCGGAAGTCAATATAATAATTACTCCTAAAAGGTAATTACTGCATAATGTTTTTTTTTTAAATGGTCATTTGAGTATCTATGGTCCTAAGTGATTTAAATAAGATTAAGTTGAAATTTTGAGTACAAAACCGCTTTAAGGAACCCTTAGCAACCTCTGGAGGAACCTCAGGGTTCCACGGAACCCTGGTTGAGAATGGCAGTTGGCAAATCAAGTATATTTGCACATATAACCTATCATGTTTTTACCATTCTCCTGCTGCCCACAGTGAGAATGCCGGCGCCGCGAGCGGAGCGGGGACTGAGGGGGGGCTTCGTTCCCCCGCATCGCTGGACCCTGGGACAGGTAAGTGTCCGATTATTAAAGTCAGCAGCTGCAGTATTTGTAGCTGCTGATTTTTTAATTTTTTTTTAAGGGGCACCCCACTTTAATTTGGAAGCACTCTGAAACTTGCTTATTCACAAGCTGAAGCATTTTAAACACACCACTCACTGTGTTCATTCAGGAACGGAAGGGGCCAATAAATTATATATTTACCAGCCCCTTCCCCCACTCTCTATCCATCCTGAAACATCCCCCAGTGTGCCGCAGCAGCACCCGGCAGGAGAGGAGAGCAGGGAAGCCAGAAGCGCTGCGGGGGAAAGAGGGACACGGCTGGGCCAGGACAGCAGATGGAAGGGGTGCATGTGCTAGAACCACTCCCCTTGCAGTGCAGCCAGAGGGAGAAGCTGGCAGCGTTGCAGGGGAAGGCAGCAGAAAATTGGTTTCTGGAATAAGACAGTACAGCTGGCCCTCCTGCACAGCAGATGCCTGGACCCCCTTTTGAATTGATGGGGCCCGGGCCCAGTACAGGAGGGCTGGCTGTACTGCCTTATCAGCGTTCCTGCCCCAGTGCTATCATACCAGTTATGAGTTACGAGTTCTGTATTCAACAATCTGTAAAAGTACTTGATCAATTTAGAGGAAAAACTGTTCTTGGTTACTACCTGGAGGACCTCCACCCCAAAAAATGATAAGATAACAATTTTTTTGAAGTAAGAAAGTTTTCAGATGTTTAACTTGAGAAACGCTACAAATATATATTTGTGTGAAAATGATTTCAAAGTCCCACCTGTAAATATTCGTACAGTCGTATCAGACTCTTGGTTATTCTATGGACATAATTTACTAAAGGCAAATAGATTGCTCACTTTGCAAGGGAAGTTGCCCTTGAGATTAGTGATTATGGTCAACTTTCACTTTGCAAAGAATACCCAATCACATACAAGGAAAAAAAAACGAATTTTGTTTTGCACATGATTGGATGATGAAAGTCAACAGAGCTTCACCTCATTCACTAAATGAAAAATCCCCTTGCAAAGAGAAGTGTCTATTTTCCTATAGCAAATCAACCCCAATAGGTCAGCTCTCTGACGCCATGGGGTTGATTTACTAAAGGCAAGCGCAAGTTGCTCCAGAGCTTAGTAAATGAGGTAAAGCTTCACTGCAAAGAATACCCAATCACATGCAAGGAAAATAAAAAAGACAGCATTTTTGCTTACACATGATTGGATGATGGAAATCAACAGAGCTTCTCCTCATTTACCAAGCTCTGGCGCAACTGTACTTGCAAAGTTTACAGTCTATTTGAATTTAGTAAATCAACCCCCACGTCTGATATGCATGAAAGCCTTTCCATAAAAAAATTTTGGCACATTTTTTACAAGTTTACAAGTTTGGTCACCAGATCGTTGGTCAACCCTTACCAATTATATGGCTTTAGACTGGGCATGCAGAACGCAATAACACATGTGTATAGCTAATAGACATGTGCATTCGTTTTCGTCTGAATGCATTTTTGTCCGAATTTCGGGTATTTTCGTTATCGTTTTAACAAACGTTAACGAATGTGCAGAATCCGAAAACCGAAAGATCCGACATAGACAAATGCTTTATTTTGGTTTTCGTTGCAACAGTTTGATATAGATAGGAGATTCGACATGACGCTGACAATAGCGATCTGTGTCCATCGAACCTGTGGTCGAATGTGCCTAACCTTAGCTCTATTAGTCCAAGATTATTCTACATAGAGAGAAAAGATTCGACATAGAGAGAAAAGATTCGACATAGAGAGAAAAGATTCGACATAGAGGGAAAAGATTCGACATTATAGAGACAATAGCAAAAAAGGTTGAATGTGCCTAACCTAACTCTATTAGTCCAAGATTATTCTACATAGAGAGAAAAGATTCGACATGAAGATTCGACGAAGCAGTCGCCGCGAGCGGACATTTATAGTCAAATTCTCCGCCTATAGGCTATAGAAGAATTCTAATGTTGGTTGACCAGTAATAATAATTACTAAATATAATTATTACTAGTGTCATACAACATTAGAATTCTACTATAGCTTGTAAGCGGAACAAATGTACGATTGCGGCGTCGTACAGTTTAGCTGCTCCGTGGAATCTTCTTAGAACATTCGACAGACACCATAAGCCTTCAATGACAAATTCGACCTTAATTATTTCGGATTTTCGGACGAATGCATTTTTTAACAAAACAAAATAAATAAAAATGAATTTTGGGAGTAACTAAATACATTTTTTTTTTCGGACGAAAACAAAATTCCGAAACGAAATATTTCAGTGTGCACATGTCTAATAGCTAATTTGAGCACACATATTAGGGCCAATTTAGACAGGAGCCAATTAACCTACCAGCATGTCTTTGGAATGTGGGAGGAAATCCTTGGAGTGCTTGGAGGAAACCCACATGAACACAAGAAGAACATGTAGACAATGTTCCGGCCAAGATTCAAACAAAGAACTCCAGGGCTTCAAGGCAAAAGTGCTAACGCTAAGCCCCTGTGCTGCCCATTTCATAGTCTACTGGCTAAAAGAATTTATTTAAAAAAAAAATCTTTATTTTGCCCATAATATACCGCAACAGAAACCATGTACAATTCCAATTTCATGCTGTAAAAAAGCATATGTTTAAATTGTTTATTAACCCTACAATCTTGATCCACTAACTGCCAGGCTTCTTATTGAAATCTATGAGATATGAGCGGGCTTTTAAGTATTTTTTCACGAGAAAATACGAGAACCCAGCTGGGACGTTTTTCACAAAGTGGCTGCATTTCTGGGCCAAGTTTTGGATAGAATAGGAAACTACTGAAACCCTTGTTATGTTTTATTGCTTTTAATTGTCCCTGTTATACAGATTTTCCCTTCCTAGTTGGCCATTGTCACTGGAACAGAAGTGCGAAATCCAAAATTTTACAGCAGGTGAAAATGTTCCTGGGGACACCTGTTCTGGTGAGGATTATCCTAATGCCCCGTACACACGGTCAGAAAATCCGACCACAAAATCCATCGGATTTTTTCAGACGGATTTTGTCCGACACTGGTGTTGCATACACACGGTCGGACAAAGTTGTCGGAAAATCCGATCATTCTGAACGTGGTGACGTTTGTTGCCTACGACGGGACTACGTAGAGGCTAATAGCCAATAGCTTTGGTCTTGTAATGTGATCTGAGCATGAGCGGCACTTTGTTCGTCGGAATTCGCTACACACGATCGGAAAAAGTCTGATAGGACTTTGTTGTCGGAAAATTTGAGAGCAGGAGATAAAACTTTGTCCGTCGGAAAATCCTACGGAAAAAGTCCGATGGAGCCTACACACGGTCGGAATTTCCGACAACATTGTCCGATAGGACATTTTCCGTCGGAAAATCCGACCGTGTGTACGGGGCATAAGCTGACCAGCAGAATTTCATCCGAAATTCAAAAAATTGTTCATCAGAGTATTGGATCTTGCCATTGGTGAGTCAACTCATTTAGTTTGAAGGCCCGTAAATTTTTACTTAGACCTGCTACTTGAATGGAATCCCCAACCTATTAAACAGGTTTCTTTTCTGCCTACAACGTGCGTGTTACAATATGTATGATTTTTCCCGAGTAAAAACCATCCTTCTTCTCCTTCAAAATTTCTCATCACTATGGTCAAAAACTAACTAACCACTAACTGTTAGAAAATTGGGCAAATATTCCAAGGACGAAAATATTTGAATTAAATTCTAGTGGTGTATGGCCAGCTTTATGCTGCGTACACACGAGCGGACTTTCCGCCAACAAAACCGTGGATTTTTGTTCGAAGGTTGTTGGCTCAAACTGGTCTTGCATAAACACAGTCACACAAATGTTGGCCAACAATTACGAACGTGGGAACGCGGTGACGTACAAGACGTACGACGAGCCGAGAAAAAGGAAGTTCAATAGCCAGTGTGGCTCCTTCTGCTTGATTCCGAGCATGCGTGAACTTTTGTGCGACGGACTTGTGTACACACGATCTGACTTTCCGACAACAAAGTTTTGTTGGCGGAAAATTTGAGAACCTGCTAGCAAACATTTCTTGGCGGAAAGTCTGACAGCAAATGTTCGATGGAGCATACACACGGTCGGACTTTCCGACAACAAGCTCACATCCAACATTTCCCGTTGGAAAATCCGACCGTGTGTATGCGGCATAAGAAGAAATTTCCACTCACGTTTTAAGGGATTTCCTCTCAAAAAAAAAAAAAAAAATAGAAAAACTTTAGAGGGTTTCAAGCCATTCCATAAATATACCAAAATACCATACCCATGGGATACTTCTTAAAGCTGGAGTGAGGTCCAGTGATCTCCTCTAGTTTCCGTGTCTTGTGCCGAGTGGCTGGGATTCTGCTTTCTGGTACAATATTTTTTATAGAAAATCGAAATGAAATACAATGCAAAAGTCACCCACGCAGGAGGCCATATCAGAAAATCGCTTTCCATAAAGGAAAATCACTTGTACCTACAAACAGCATTAGTTGAGTAGGTGGGCATGTACATGTAAGTTTACTGGTAAATACTGCAATGGTCGAACAACTCGGCTGCACAGCGCGGACTGTCGGCCTTAACAACTGGCTGTGTCTGAAGACCCAGATGAAGAACATGTGAGGAAAGTATTGAGAATAAACCAGAAGAGAAAAAAGATATGGCTACTGAGCAAGAAAAATGTGAGAAAGAAAAAAGGGAAAAGGGGGTGTGGGGATCCCGCAGGGCCTGGTGATAATCCACTAGAAAGCTACAAGGCGCCATAACCGGCTGGATGTAGTGTAGGGAAAGTGTAAGATAGCCATGGTTCCCATATTTCTTTAATCATACATCATGGGACACAGAGCCATAGTAGTTACTATGTGGGTTATAGGCCACCTTCAGGTGCTGGACACTGGTACACCCTAAACAGGAAGTTGCCTCCCTATATAACCCCTCCAATACCGGGAGTACCTCAGTTTTTTCGCCAGTGTCTAAGGTGTTGAGCTCCACTGAAGCAATCCTTGCTGGGGCTAGCTATGCAGCCTCATCCATTCAAAGTGTCTTTTAGGCCGAATTGAATGGCACCTGGGCCTCGTGTCTGAAGAAACAAGGTTTTGCCTGTAACGCTTCTCTTTTTAGAGAGCTGGACCCCGGGATCCAGTACTTTGGTATTTTCAGCCATAAAGTTTTACTGGCAGGGTGCTATTACAAGTTCAGGAGTGTGAGTTCCCAGAGGATCTCCGGTTCCTGAAGGTTTGTTAACGGAACCCACCATGAAGGGTGAAGATTGGGTCTGTTGGTTTTACCACAGAAAACCCTGAGGCAGGAAAGGTAAGTGGAGTTTTTCTAAGTAATTTTTTACATTTTCTTATGAAATGTCTCCTTTAAAAAAAAAAGCATGTAAGATGCTTGACATCTTTTTGTTGAGCATCATAGTGGTCAAACAGTCCTTCACTGCCACAAAGGAGCCTGTGGGTTTTTTCCAGGCCTTGGCTACGGTACGTTAAGCCGCAAGAAACAAGTAGGTGGCCAGTTTCTGATGGTAGGAAAATAGACCCTGAAGGAGGGCTAGCTTTGCGTCCTTGCGGATGGGTAAGTGCAACAATGTATGCTAGAGTCCAAAAGTCCTCAACTAAAATCCAACGAGGCACGGGCACGTTCACCAAGTATGAACGACATCTCCACGTTGGACACAGCCCCTAGAACATCTATCTCTATACAAAGGATCTGTATGAGCTATGCAAGCTGGAACCTGCTACCATCGTAATAAGACTTTATAAGCTGCTTCCAGGGTCGTAGTATCAAATTAGCTTTGTTCCACTCTGCAGGGTCAATAAGGGTTGCTAAGTCTTGCTCCTGAAGAGACATGTAGAAGGAAGAAGAAAGAGAGGGACCGGTCTCATTCAGTGAAGAGTATATCACCTGAGATAGAAGAAAGAGAGGGACCGGCCTCATTCAGTGAAGAGTATATCACCTGAGATAACACCAGAGGCCTCGGGAGTGCAAACAGATATGCTCGAAGGCCACTTTTTGGAATGGGAAGGTGGAGGTGCGTCATATAGGGGTCAACCAGTGGCATAATTGGAGGTATTGGAAAAGCTCAAAGGTTTATTGAATTAATGGCCAAGATGGAAAGGAACGGGATTTGAATAAGTGGCGTACCTGTGTGAAACTGTGCGAAGTCCACCAGGAAAATACCCCAGGTTGTTTAAAGGCCCAGAGGGAAGAGAGGATTATCCAGAGGCAGGAGCAAGGGTAGAAAAGGGGACATAACATTGCTTGAAGTGCATGGACTCCCAAAGTTGCAGACTATGTGACACCAGGGGGCTCAAGGGGGGTGGGCGGGATCTATGTGGGAGCCATAGCAAGGACGGTACTAGAGTTGGTGGGCCTTTTGTATTTTGAACACAGGAGGTGGCCATTGGTATTGGCACTATTCAGACAATGCTTTGCATTATCTAAATGAGTGCAAAGCATTCTCTTATTGAACGAGGTGGAGAGCATGACATAAATGGCCCACCTCTCCACCTTGCCTCATCAGAGAACACTTTGCATTCATTAAGAAAATGCAAAGCATTGGTGCCCGTTCCCAGAGGCCAACTTCCATTTTTCAGAATTCAGCTGGGCAGTCGCTTGGCACGGGAACTTAAAGGTAGAGGACATCACTGGAGTAGTGGAGCCTATTACAGTAATTCCAAGCTTCTAGAGAGAAACCAAATGTATGGTATATACATAGTTACACTGGTCCAAGCTGGAGAAATGTAAAAATATACCTTGAAGGTTAAGAGATAAACTCTAGACAGATAAAAAATCAATCAAGATTTAAAAATGAATCAATAGAAAACACCAATAAAGTTTAATGGAGACAGACGTGTGGCCGGTTTGGAATGCTGACTGACAAGTTCAGCACTGACTTCTTCGTCATGAAAGACTTTCCCCCACAAGGAAATGGCGTTGACAATGATTCCAGACCAAAAACAGATAGGAATCTGAAATTGACTAAAACCCTTTCCTGCGGACCAAAGTTGGAGTTTTGCTCTGATCTAGCAAGCGTCAACAATCAACTTCAGATGTCGTGTATACATGTTTAGCATGACTTGTGTTCATTATAACACATAGAGGATTACAAGCTGGGATACCGCGGTGCTGCATATAAACAGATAAGGCCCTTCAACAAACAATTGAAACACAGTGGACATAATTATGCCGAATTTAGCAGCTGGCCAGTCACTTCAAGAAGATTTGTTATCCAGACAGAATATCACTGTCCTTTCCCCAAAGGAGACTCCGCAGGGAGCAAATGGGGACAGCCTTCCACTTTGTTTCTACAAGAATGATCTATAAGGAGCAACTATAATGCGGCGTACACACGGTCGGAATTTCTGATGGAAACAGTCCGATGGGAGCTGTTCATCGGATTTTCCGACCGTGTGTATGCCGTAACAGTCTTTTTCTGTCGGAATTTCTGACGGACTTTGAATTGAGAACCTGTTCTCAATTTTTCCGACGGAAAACCTCTCTATCGGATTTTCCGATCGTGTGTATGCAATTCCGACACGCAAAATTCCGACGCATGCTCGGAAACAATTCGACGCATGCTCAGAAGCATTAAACTTCCCTTTTATAGTGCTGTCGAACGTGTTTTTTGCCGCTGTGTTATTGACCGTCGGAATTTGGTGTGATCGTGTGTAGGCAACACAGCTTGAGCGGAATTCCGTCGGAAAAACCGTCAGAGTTTTTTCCGACGAGAATTCCGATCGTGTGTACGCGGCATTAAAGGTTATTCATTTACATTTTTCAAGCTTATTCATTTTTTAAAAGGAAAATTCCAGATTATGGAAATTTTTATAAAGTCACATTGATCCAGCTTGGATCAATGTAGCTATGTATATACCATACCTGTGGGTGCCTCTAGAAGCTGCAAATCACTGTAGTAAACATCACTAATACAATGATCCCAACTAGCTATGGGTCCCGTGCTGAGCAGCTCCTGCAAGGCCTCCGCTCTAATGCCGCGTACACACGATCGGAATTTGCGTCGGAAAAAGCTCTGATGGTTTCCTTGACGGAATTCCGCTCAAACTGTCTTGCCTACACGCGGTCACACCAAATTCCGACGGTCAAGAATGCGGTGATGTACAACACTACAACGAGCCGAGTTCAATGCTTCCGAGCATGCGTCGAATTGTTTCTGAGCATGCGTAGGAATTTTGCGCGTCAGAATTGCATACAGACGATCAGAATTTCCGATAGAAACCTTTTCCATCTGAAAAATTGAGAACATGCTCTCAATTTTTTGCTGTCGGAAATTCGGCCAGCAAAATTCCGATGGAGCCTACACACGGTCGCATTTTCCGATGAAAAGCTCTCATCTGTCTTTTTCTGGCCGGAATTCCGATCGTGTGTATGCGGCATAAGGGAGCTCCTGGCCCTGGTGACACCGACACGGACCAATAAAGAGAAGAGGAGAGCGCTGGAGGTGACCCGAATGTGGGCAAAGTAAGTAATGCAGCCCAATGTGAACAAATATCCTTGTAAGCTGCTATGACACTGTGATGCAACAACAATTTATGTTATGTTGAAAGCAGCTATCACCCCCCACGCTCTCATCCACTATATTACCAAAAGTATTGGGACGCCTGCCTTTACACGCACATGAACTTTAATGGCATCTCAGTCTTAGTCTGTAGGGTTCAATATTGAGTTGGCCCACAATTTGCAGCTATAACAGCTTCAACTGTTCTGGGAAGGCCGTCCACAAGGTTTAGAAGTGTGTCTATGGGAAGGTTTGACCATTCTTCCAGAAGAGCATTTGTGAGGTCAGGCACTGACGTTGAACGAGAAGGCCTGACTCGCAGTCTCCGCTCTAATTCATCCCAAAGGTGTTCTATCGGGTTGAAGTCAAGTTCCTCCACCCCAAACTCGCTCATCCATGTCTTTATGGACCTTGCTTTGTTCACTGGTCCAAATCATTTGGTGGATGGGGGGGATTATGGTGTGGGGTTGTTTTGCAGAGGTTGGGCTTGGCCCCTTAGTTCCAGTGAAGGGAACTCTTAAGGCGTCAGCATACCAAGACATTTTGGAAAATGTCATGTTCCCAACTTTGTGGGAACAGTTTTGGCTCCTTCCTGTTCCAACATGACTGCACACCAGTGCACAAAGCAAGGTCCATAAAGACATGGATGAGAGAGTTTGGGGTGGAGGAACTTGACTGTCCTGCACAGAGTCCTGACCTCAACCCGATAGAACACCTTTGGGATGAAATAGAGTGCCTTCTTGTCCACATCAGTGCCTGACCTCACAAATGCGCTTCTGGAAGAATGGTCAAACATTCCCATAGACACCCTCCTAAACCTTGTGGACAGCCTTCCCAGAAGAGTTGAAGTTGATATACTCGCAAAGGGTGGGCCAACTCAATATTGAACCCTACGGACTAAGACAGGGATGCCATTATAGTTCATGTGCGTGTAAAGGCAGGCATCCCAATACTTTTGGTAATATAGTGTATATCTGTGTGCATAAACTTATAACCCACATAAAGTGCAGTGCTTCCAAATACTCAAATTATATAACATATTACGTTGGATATGCAAACTAAATTATTTTGTATAGTTTTTTTATGTCTTCTCTTGTAGCTAATTATTTTGTGATTGTCTACTACTGAATGATTACTTTATTTTTATGTTCTGTTTTTTTTTTTTACATGTTCAAAATAAACTAAAACTAACTAAATCGTAATAAAAAAAAAAAACAATGTCCATAAAATTCTCTCAAAACATTTAAATAGCGTTCCTCTATTTTTATCACCATGTGTTCCACAAAACATCCACAATAACATGCCACCACCACCAGATGTGCTATCCCCTGGATCCCATGACCCTACATAATATGAATAGCCATAAATTGTGTCCCCCCTCTGTGGACTTTTAAAATCTCTGTGGTATCACTAGTGGTCCTCACTGGAGGTGGGTTCCCTCTTTATGGTCTCCAATACTGTTCCAAACCCTCCTTCAACTTAAGGATGTAATATCCCTTTAAGGCACTCTCCAGCTTACTCCTCCGCTCAACCAGAAATGGCAAAAATACTGCTTTATCTTTCATACAATTTATTCACTCTTTTCCCGAATGTTGAATCACACTTACATTAAAAAGGTGCTTATAGTGCGTCTGGTGTCTTAGAGACCATAAAGAGGGAACCCACCCCCAGTGAGGACCACTGGTGACACCATGGAGATATTAGACATGTGCACAACAGAAAAATGTGTTTATTTTCGTTTCGTTTCTTTCGTTTCCGTTGATTCGTAACGATTCGTAAGTCGTCGGTGTTTGTATTCGTAGCGATTCGTATTTTCGTAAGAGTTATTTTTTCGTTGATTCGTTTTTCCTTTAGTTTGATTTTCGTTTATTTGTTTATTCGAAATTCGGACGCATTCGTATTTATTCGTACTTTCGTAACATTCGTAACATTCGTAGATTGGTAATCGGAGCATAATTCATAATGTTATGTAATGTGTATGCTATTATTACATTTTAAGAGACACGGAAAATTACGAATCGAAAAAAAAAGTTACGAATGTACGAATTTTTTCGTTCAATCCATTGGAAGCACATAAGCAGCGCCATTGTAAGAGACACGAAAAATGACGAATCGAAAAAAAAAAAGAAAAAGTTACGAATGTACGAATTTTTTCGTTCAATCCATTTGAGGCACGTTAAGCAGCGCCATTGTAAGAGACACGAAAAATTACGAATCGAAAAAAAAAAAGTTACGAATGTACGATTTTTTTCGTTCAATCCATTCGAAGCACGTTAAGCAGCGCCATTGTAAGAGACACGGAAAATTCCGAATCGAAAAAAAAAAAAGAAAGTTACGAATGTACGAATTTTTTCGTTCAATCCATTTGAGGCACGTTAAGCAGCGCCATTGTAAGAGACACGGAAAATTACGAATAGAAAAAAAAAAAAAAAGGTACAAATGTATGAATTTTTTTTGTTCAATCCATTCGAAGCACGTTAAGCAGCGCTATTGTAAGGGACACGGAAAATTACAAATTCAACAAAAAAAAAAAAAGTTACGAATGTACGAATTTTTTCGTTCATTTGATTTTCGTTGTTCCTGTTTTCGTTTTTCGGATTTTCTTCTTTCGTAGATTCGTTGTTTCTAATTAGTTTTTTTCGGATTTTCGTTGTTTTCGGATTCGTTCGATTTGAACGATTCGTTAAAATTTTTAGCGAATCGTTAATAATATAATATGTAAGGTCATGGGATTCAGGTGAGGGCACATCCGGTGGTGGTGGTGGCATGCACGTTATCATGGATGTTTTGTGGAACACATTGTAATAAAAATAGAAGAACGCTATGTCAAAGTTTTGAGAGACCTTTATGGACATTGTTGTTTTTTTGGATTTATGTTATATTTTTTAACTATTTGGAAGCGCTGCACTATATTTGGGTTATAAATAATGCAGCTTACTCATCTCCCTCTAGAACTATTGAGCATTTGATCCTTAGTCCCCGTACACACGGTGGGAAATTCCGACCACAAAATCCGTCAGATTTTTTCCGACGGATTTTGTCCGACACTGGTGTTGCATACACACGGTCGGACAAAGTTGTCGGAAAATCCGATCATTCTGAACGTGGTGACGTTCGTTGCGTACGACGGGACTACGTAGAGGCTAGTAGCCAATAGCTTTGGTCTTGTAATGTGATCTGAGCATGCGTGGCACTTTGTCCGTCGGAATTCGCTACACACGATCGGAAAAAGTCCGATAGGACTTTGTTGTCGGAAAAAAATTTGAGAGCAGGAGATAAAACTTTGTCCGTCGGAAATCCGACGGAAAAAGTCCGATGGAGCCTACACACGGTCGGAATTTCCGACAACATGGTCCGATAGGACATTTTCCGTCGGAAAATCCGACCGTGTGTACGGGGCATAACAGTGCCAGGGCGGAGGGGGCTGACCTCAATCTCAGAGTTGGGCATTAAGTAAATATTATGTAACATTGGGCTGAAACACCTTCAATAACTATTACTAAATATTGATCTTCAGCTCACCAGCAGCTACATTGTGAGTGTCCCAAGCTCCCTTATTGAGTAATAATGCCCCAGGCTTATTCATCGTAGAGAGGGATTCTTGTATTTGTACGTACAGAATGATGGTCTTCAGTCACTTATTAGAAGTTTTGGTAATTGTATTGGCCACGTACATGAATGAAAGAAAGAAAGGTGGAGGAAGCACATGATACCTGAAGATTTCTGCCTGGAACACAGTCCCTGGTCTTCTGCACACCTTCTGGGTCTCTCTTTCAAATGGCTATAGTGGCTGGACACCTCAAGTTCAAAGTGGCTCCTTGACGACTGGGGTTCTAGAGTTATCTGTTTCTATGTATTCAAGGCATGGAAGTTCCCCATTGAAAACGTCATCTATGACGAAACGGCGTATGGGAAGGCACGCAGCGACGCCACCACGCAGACTTGGAAGAGGGGACGGGTTACCACTGACCGGCCGGCAGTGTATGTTCTATTGTGCTTGTTTAACTGCGTTTCTACGTGAGTGTTTTTAATTCATGTATAAGAAATAAATCGATTTTAGTCAGTATTACACTATGGGTGGCCCCATTCTTTTTATCTGAGCATATCAGTTGGATTGGCTCTGGCGAAGAGGACAGCGTTTAAGTTTCCTAGCTCCAGTGTATGATCGTTTTTGAGTGGGACCAGCCGTATCAACTATCATCTGCCTAGGAGGTTATTACTCAATGCCTTATTTACCCAGCCATCTGGTAAGCCTTTAATTCAGCAGGTGGTTGGGTCTGATCAACTTTTGCATGTCACAAGTGTGAAGAGACAGGACAGGCACGGTGGTGTTTTCTTTTATGTTGTAAACCGGTTTACTATTGGAAACCAGGATTCAAGATCAATTGATTCATGCTATATGGATTTATGATATGGACTAATTATAGCCACCATTGGACTTTATTTTTAGCCACATCCATGTGTGTTTTTTATGACCATTATTTATTTGTGCCCTTCCGTGCCCTTTTTTATCCTTTGTATTTACACGTAATTACCAATTATTGGCGCAGCTTTACCCATTTCCATTTTTTTTTATCCAACTGATTTTACTTGCTGCTGACTTAAAGAGGTGTCCCACCCCCCACGAAAAAAAAAATTCTGCAAATTCAGCAGCTACAAATTCTGTAGCTGCTGACTTTAAATATTAGGACATTGAGCCTGGGTACAATCAATCTACACTTATTGGGATTTTTTTTAAAATCAAAAACATGTAGCAGAAATACATTTGGCCAAAATTTATGAAAACATTTTTTTTTTTTTTTTTTTATTGGATATGTTTTATAGCAAAACGTAAAAATAGTGTTTTTTTTCACTTTTTTTTTGTTTATATTACAAAACATAAAAAGCCCAGAGGTGATCAAATACCACCAAAAGGAAGCTCTATTTGTGGGAAAAAATAATTTAAATTTCATTTGGGTACAGTGTTGCATGACCGCACTGTAGCAATGTGGGAACCAGCGCCATTCCAGTGCCGAATCCCGCATCTCCCTCGCAGGCAGGTCACACTGCCCTCTGAACCGATGTGGGTGTCAATACAATGTTAACCAATGCTGCCCGCTGTATAGCAAAATGACATCGGCAAAGTGGTTGTGTTATCCTGACTGGATGTCATATGACGTGATCAGGATACCAGAGCCGGCAGGGGGGGGGGGGGTGCACAGCGCGGCGATCGGAGGTGCGTGTGTCAGTCTGATACTGCATCTCCGATCGTGGTATGGAACCTCTGACGGAGGCTTCTTACCACGTAATCAGCTGTGACCAATCACAGCTGATCACAGCGTGAACCAGGAAGTGCCGGTAAGCGGCTTTACTCGATTCGCACTGACAGGGAGAGACGATAAGTGGCTCTTCCTGTCAAAGGGGGGGGGGGTCTGCACTGATAATCAGCACATTAATTATCAGTGCAGCCCCCATCAGAGGTGCCCATCAGCTGCCAATCACTACCCGTCATCTGCCAGCCTGTCCCCCTCTATAAACTCCTGTCAGTGCCCATCAAAGTGACTATCAGTGCCCACAACAGTGCCAATCAGTGCCCAAAAAAGTGCCAATCAGTACCCCATCAGTAATGTGTGTGAGTGCCCCATCAAAGTACCAATCAGTGCCACTCAGTAATGCCTGTCAGTAGCTCCTCATCAGTTCTGCCTATCCAGTGCCACCTATCAGTGCCCATCAGTGCCACCTGTACCTATCAGTGCAGTCAGTGCTGCCTATCAGTGCGGTCAGAGCTGCCTGAAAAAAAATCATCAATTGCAGCCTCTGTGCCATCAAACGCTACCACTGCGCCATCAATTGCAGCCACTATGCCATCAAACACTGCCACTGTGCCCATCAAACGTTGCCACTGTGTCATTAAACGCAGCCACTGTGCCCTCAAACGCTGCCACTGTGCCATCAAACGCTGCCACTGTGCCATCAAACGCTGCCACTGTGCCATCAAATGCTGTCAGTGTGCCCATCAAATGCTGCCAGTGTGCCCATCATATGCTGCCAGTGTGCCCATTAAATGCTGCCACTGTGTCCTCAAATGCTGCCACTGATGCCCATCAAACGCAGCCACTGTGCCATTAAACGCAGCCACTGTGCCCTCAAACGCTGCCACTGTGCCATCAAACGCTGCCACTGTGCCATCAAACGCTGCCACTGTGCCATCAAACGCTGCCACTGTGCCATCAAATGCTGCCAGTGTGCCCATCATATGCTGCCAGTGTGCCCATTAAATGCTGCCACTGTGTCCTCAAATGCTGCCACTGTGCCCATCAAACGCTGCCACTGTGCCATCAAACGCTGTCAGTGTGCCCATCAAATGCTGCCAGTGTGCGCATTAAATGCTGACAGTGTGCCCCTGAATGCTACCAGTGTGACCGCTGCCCGGCAGTTACCCTGTTTTGGTGGGGCAGCGGGTGACGGCGATGAGCAGGGTCCTCCATGCATCTCCTGCCAACCTCATCTCCTGTCCTCACCTCCTTATAGGCATCCAATAGGGCGCCTGTTGTTTCAGCCAATCAGGTGACAGGTAAAAGACCCGAGCACCTGATTGGTGGAGAGGCGGTTTAGTGTTAGGAAACCGAATATTCATTCACTTTTCTAACACAGCTGAGTGACGTCAAAAAAGGTGTTGGGTGCTCGCAGGTCACCTTTTTTGATGCCTTATTAGAGCCTATGGCCGCCCCCGCCCCCGTCGCTGTAATTCAGGCCCCTGGCACCTGAAAAAGGGCTGGGCGCCTTAATAGGGGGTGGCAGTGGTGGCCATAGATAGATTCATGCAATGCATGAATCTATCTATTGGTAATAGAGGGGGGTGGCAGGAGAGAGCGGGCGGTGCCCATGCGCCCTTAATGCATGGGCCGATACAGCCAGGTCTCTCTGAAGTGGGGATGGGTACTTGTCAAAACCAGGTACCCGTTCCCCCCTACCCCCCCAAAATGGGCCAAATGTGGCACCAAGGGGGGGAGGGGAAGCAGATAAGCGGAGCTTCCCCTTTTGGGTGGAACTCCGCTTTAAAGAGCACAAAAACCAGAGCCAGCTAAGTAACTACCATTTAAAAAAAAAAAAAAAGAATAAAAAATGTCAGCCGGCATGATAGATAAAGGAAGGGCCGCCATTATTGGCCACCTCTGAAGATGGTCCTTGTCAAGCCTAATCCTTTGACTTTATGATTTTAAAGCCATTGATCTAGAAGAAGCATGTATCCAGTGAAGTCAGAAGTTCCTATTTCTATATTTTCTGGGTCAGTGACTCTGAAAATATCATTCGCTATTAGATCAGAATGACAGCCAGGCAGCTAGCATTTCCCCAAGCAGTGGAAGCCTCCATACTTTTCTCCTCTCTCCCAGTGATCAGTCTGCAACATTGTAACTTTGCAACGGCGGGGGCTGAGCTGCGTCAGACATTTGTGAACACAGCCACCAAAATGTACATGATTGTGTCCTCTCTGGGCCAGCATCTCAGTACAAGAATTAGACGGTGATGTTGGCTGATGTCAGAACAAAGATGGCGCCGTCCCTCTGGAAAGAACAGCGGATGAAGGCATGGTCAGGGGGGACACTGGGATCTCTGTGAGAAGTAATAAATATCGCGACGTGTTACACTGACACATATCTGCGCATGCGTGGCGCGCCATTATCAGGGGAAAATACTGGAGATCTTATTGTTTACCTGTAGTACCGTCTACAACCTGCAGATGGCAGGCTAGTATTTAGCTTCACTAATTGGAAAGCATTGCAGCTGCACAGTCCTACCTGCAGCCTACAGGACCATCTAGGTCAGGGGTCTCCAAACCTTCTAAACAAAGGGCCAGTTTACTGTCTTTCAGATTTTAGGAGGGCCAATGGGAGTAGAAAATGTCCTGGCATGCAGTGGGAGGACTAATGCCCCATCGTTGGCGTCAATGGAAAAAAATGGGCCCCATCGTTGAAGTCAATAGAAAGAATTGTTCCCCATCATTGTTGTCAGTAAAAGGAATTGTGCCCCGTTGTTGAATTCTGTGGAAGGAATTATGCCCCATGATTGGCATCAATGAAAGGAATGCCCCATGATTGGCATCAATAAAAGGAATCGTGCCCCATGATTGGCATCAATGAAAGGAATTATGCCCCATGATTGGCATCAATGAAAGGAATGCCCCATGATTGGCATCAATGATAGGAATTATGCCCCATGATTGGCATCAATGAAAGGAATTGTGCCCCGTTGTTGAATTCTGTGGAAGGAATTATGCCCCATGATTGGCATCAATTAAAGGAATTGTGCCCCATGATTGGCATCAATTAAAGGAATTATGCCCCATGATTGGCATCAATGAAAGGAACTGTGCCCCATTGTTGGTGTCAATGACTTCCGGGTAGGAGACAGGTGCGTGGGCTGCCGGCACGTTGGCTGTGCTGTGATTAACCACTGGCACCCGCTGATCGCCGAGCAGGAAGACAGGATGGAGCTCTGCCTATGTAAACAACGTAGAGCTCTGTCCTGCCAGTGGGGATGGGCTGTTGTTTTGTTTACCTGCAAAGCAGGGACTAAAATCCATCACATCCCTTAGTAAAAGCAGCACACACAGCACACACAGCACACAGCACACACAGCACACACAGCACACACAGCTCACACAGCTCACACAGCACACACAGCACACACAGCTCACACAGCACACACAGCTCACACAGCTCACACAGCACACACAGCACACACAGCACACACAGCACACACAGCACACACAGCTCACACAGCACACACAGCTCACACAGCTCACACAGCACACACAGCACACACAGCACACACAGCACACACAGCACACACAGCACACACCGCACACACAAACACTGGCTGGGCACCTAGTTAACCTTTCAATCGCTCCTAGATGTTTAACCCTTTCCCAGCCAGTGTCCTTAGTACAGTGACAGTGCATATATTTAGCACTGATCACTGTATTAGTGTCATTGATTCCCAGCCAGTGCCGCTCTGCCCGCCATACTTTCGCAGATCATGCTACAAGTCGCTGATCGCCGCCATTACTAATATAACAAACAAAAAAAATTCCAGTATATATCCCATAGTTTATAGACGCTATAACTTTTGTGCAAACCAATCAATAAACGCTTATTGGGATTTTTTTACTAAAAACATGTAGCAGAATACATATCGGCCTAAATTTATAAAGAAATTACATTTTTTTTTTTTTTTGTATGTTTTATAGCAAAAAGTAAAAAAACATTTTTTGTTTATAGCGCAAAAAACTAAAAACTGCAGAGGTGATCAAATACCACCAAAAGGAAGCTCTATTTGTGGGGAAAACTGATATAAATGTTATTTATGTACAGCATTGCAGGACGTACAACCGCCAGGGAATTTAGCACAGTGCTAAATAGCAAAAAATGGCCTGGTCATGAAGGGGGGCATAGGTGCGTGCAGCCTATTGCATTAGAATGTGCCCCCCAAACATCAAACACAGTGTGTGTGTATATATATATATATATACATACACACAGACACGCTCTTATAAACAAATGTAAACACATTTTTGGAAATGTATTAAAACATGTACGGTGTCAGTAGAGCAGTGGATTGGTGTCAGTAGAGCAGTGGATTGGTATCAGTAGGGCAGTGAATGGTGTCAGTAGAGCAGTGAATGGTGTCAGTAGGGCAGTGGATGGTGTCAGTAGGACAGTGGATTGGTGTCAGTAGGGCAGTGGACAGTGTCAGTAGAGCAGTGGATTGGTGTCAGTAGAGCAGTGGATTGGTATCAGTAGGGCAGTGAATGGTGTCAGTAGAGCAGTGGACAGTGTCAGTAGGGCAGTGGACGGTGTCAGTAGGGCAGTAGATGGTGTCAGTAGGGCAGTGGACAGTGTCAGTAGGGCAGTGGACAGTGTCAGTAGAGCAGTGGACAGTGTCAGTAGGGCAGTGGACGGTGTCAGTAGAGCAGTGGACAGTGTCAGTAGGGCAGTGGACGGTGTCAGTAGAGCAGTGGATTGGTGTCAGTAGGGCAGTGGACGGTGTCAGTAGAGCAGTGGATTGGTGTCAGTAGGGCAGTGGACGGTGTCAGTAGTAGAGCAGTGGACGGTGTCAGTAGAGCAGTGGACGGTGTCAGTAGGGCAGTAGATGGTGTCAGTAGGGCAGTAGATGGTGTCAGTAGAGCAGTGGATTGGTGTCAGTAGAGCAGTGGATTGGTATCAGTAGGGCAGTGAATGGTGTCAGTAGAGCAGTGGACAGTGTCAGTAGGGCAGTGGACAGTGTCAGTAGAGCAGTGGATTGGTGTCAGTAGGGCAGTGGACAGTGTCAGTAGAGCAGTGGATTGGTGTCAGTAGGGCAGTGGACGGTGTCAGTAGGGCAGTAGATGGTGTCAGTAGGGCAGTGGACAGTGTCAGTAGAGCAGTGGATTGGTGTCAGTAGGGCAGTGGACGGTGTCAGTAGGGCAGTAGATGGTGTCAGTAGGGCAGTGGACAGTGTCAGTAGAGCAGTGGATTGGTGTCAGTAGGGCAGTGGACGGTGTCAGTAGAGCAGTGGATTGGTGTCAGTAGGGCAGTGGACGGTGTCAGTAGAGCAGTGGACGGTGTCAGTAGAGCAGTGGACGGTGTCAGTAGGGCAGTAGATGGTGTCAGTAAGGCAGTAGATGGTGTCAGTAGAGCAGTGGACAGTGTCAGTAGGGCAGTGGACAGTGTCAGTAGAGCAGTGGATTGGTGTCAGTAGGGCAGTGGACGGTGTCAGTAGAGCAGTGGACAGTGTCAGTAGAGCAGTGGACAGTGTCAGTAGGGCAGTGGACGGTGTCAGTAGAGCAGTGGACAGTGTCAGTAGGGCAGTGGACGGTGTCAGTAGAGCAGTGGATTGGTGTCAGTAGGGCAGTGGACGGTGTCAGTAGAGCAGTGGATTGGTGTCAGTAGGGCAGTGGACGGTGTCAGTAGAGCAGTGGACGGTGTCAGTAGAGCAGTGGACGGTGTCAGTAGAGCAGTGGACGGTGTCAGTAGGGCAGTAGATGGTGTCAGTAGGGCAGTAGATGGTGTCAGTAGAGCAGTGGACAGTGTCAGTAGGGCAGTGGACAGTGTCAGTAGAGCAGTGGACAGTGTCAGTAGGGCAGTGGACGGTGTCAGTAGGGCAGTAGATGGTGTCAGTAGGGCAGTAGATGGTTTCAGTAGGGCAGTAGATGGTGTCAGTAGGGCAGTGGACGGTGTCAGTAGAGCAGTGGACGGTGTCAGTAGGGCAGTGACGGTGTCAGTAGGGCAGTAGACGGTGTCAGTAGGGCAGTGGAAGGTGTCAGTAGGGCAGTGGACGGTGTCAGTAGGGCAGTGGACGGTGTCAGTAGGGCAGTGGACGGTGTCAGTAGGGCAGTAGACGGTGTCAGTAGGGCAGTGGAAGGTGTCAGTAGGGCAGTGGACGGTGTCAGTAGGGCAGTGGACGGTGTCAGTAGGGCAGTGGACGGTGTCAGTAGGGCAGTGGACGGTGTCAGTAGGGCAGTGGACGGTGTCAGTAGGGCAGTAGACGGTGTCAGTAGGGCAGTGGACGGTGTCAGTAGGGCAGTGGACGGTGTCAGTAGGGCAGTGGACGGTGTCAGTAGGGCAGTGGATGGTGTCAGTAGGGCAGTGGACAGTGTCAGTAGGGCAGTAGACGGTGTCAGTAGGGCAGTGGACAGTTTCAGTAGGGCAGTGGACAGTGTCAGTAGGGCAGTAGACGGTGTCAGTAGGGCAGTGGACAGTGTCAGTAGGGCAGGAAATGAGGCTCCTTCTGACTTTTTGCAGCTTCTAATGCACATTGTGAGAAGCTCACAGTGTTCAGAAAAATCTGAAAAAGACAAAAGGCTCACAAGAAAAGGAATTATATTGAATCTTTCCGTCTTCGGCGGTCCCACCGCGCTCCTCGCACACACGTGTGTCAAGATGAACGCGGAATCCTCCGATATCCCGCCATGTCTCTGTGTATACACACTGGAGGGATATGGAGCGATCTGGGCGACTTTTCTGTTTTTTTTTACATAAATATTTTGTTCTGTATTCCTAACAATCAAAGTCTGTATACAAATCACGTCTTGTCACTTCTTTCATCGGCTTCAAAACCCGCCACAAGTTTATTTTTCTTCTCGCAGTGTAAGAACGCTTTCATCTCGCACAGCTATTCACTAACAGTGCCGATGGCGGCAATTCTATCACTTATAGTGCAGAAATATATACAATGTATCATGTCAGGTGTCCACGGAACCTTCTTGGAATGATATCTATAGACTGTATACATACATATATGTTCTGTGTATACATTGGGAAAGCTCTGGCTTTGGGTACCCCTGGCTGGATTACATTTGCCATCACAAGAAGCCACGCCCACTCCTACTGTAAGGTACAGAACTGCCTGGTGTAGTTTCCCAAATTGGCCACTAGGTGTCTCCAACGGTAGTGTCAGGAACCCTTGTGGTAAACAGTAGGCAAAGTAGTTGTCAACTTACAGTGTATAAGGGGCTTCAATTGTGAGCCCTGATACCTCCAAAGGGCCTCATGTAATACTTTTTATATGAAATGTTACCAAAGATGGTCATTGACTGAGCACTTACTGGAGGAAATGGTCAGAGATTGAGGACTTACTGGAGGAAATGGTCAGAGATTGAGGACTTACTGTAGGAAATGGTCAGAGATTGAGGACTTACTGGAGGAAATGGTCAGAGATTGAGGATTTACTGGAGGAAATGGTCAGAGATTGAGGACTTACTGGAGTAAATGGTCAGAGATTGAGGACTTACTGGAGGAAATGGTCAGAGATTGAGGACTTACTGGAGGAAATGGTCAGAGATTGAGGACTTACTGGAGGAAATGGTCAGAGACTGAGTACTTACTGGAGGTAATGGTCAGAGACTGAGTACTTACTGGAGGTAATGGTCAGAGACTGAGTACTTACTGGAGGAAATGGTCAGAGACTGAGTACTTACTGGAGGAAAAGGTTAGAGACTGAGGACTTACTGGAGGAAATGGTCATAGACTGAAGACTTAATGGCGGAAATGGTCAGAGACTGAGTACTTACTGGAGGAAAAGGTTATAGACTGAGGACTCACTGGAGGAAATGGTCATAGACTGAGGACTTACTGGAGGAAAAGGTCAGAGACTGAGTACTTACTGGAGGAAATGGTCAGACTGAGTACTTACTGGAGGAAAAGGTTATAGACTGAGGACTTACTGGAGGAAATGGTCATAGACTGAAGACTTAATGGCGGAAATGGTCAGAGACTGAGTACTTACTGGAGGAAAAGGTTATAGACTGAGGACTCACTGGAGGAAATGGTCATAGACTGAGGACTTACTGGAGGAAAAGGTCAGAGACTGAGTACTTACTGGAGGAAATGGTCAGACTGAGTACTTACTGGAGGAAATGGTCAGAGATTGAGGACTTACTGGAGGAAATGGTCAGAGACTGAGTACTTACTGGAGGAAATGGTCAGACTGAGTACTTACTGGAGGAAATGGTCAGAGACTGAGTACTTACTGGAAGAAATGGTCATAGACTGAGTACTTACTGGAGGAAAAGGTTATAGACTGAGGACTTACTGGAGGAAATGGTCATAGACTGAGGACTTACTGGAGGAAATGGTCATAGACTGAGGACTTACTGGAGGAAAACGTCAGACTGACTACTTACTGGAGGAAATGGTCAGAGACTGAGCACTTACTGGAGGAAATGGTCAGAGACTGAGTACTTACTGGAGGAAATGGTCAGAGACTAAGTACTTACTGGAGGAAATGGTCAGAGACTGAAGACTTACTGGAGGAAAACGGCAGAATGACTACTTACTGGAGAAAATGGTCATAGACTGAGGACTTAATGGCGGAAATGGTCAGAGACTGAGGACTTACTGGAGGAAATGGTCATAGACTGAGGACTTACTGGCGGAAATGGTAATAGACTGAGGACTTACTGGAGGAAAACGTTAGAGACTGAGTACTTACTGGAGGAAATGGTCAGAGACTGAGTACTTACTGGAGGAAATGGTCAGAGACTGAGTACTTACTGGAGGAAATGGTCAGAGACTGAGTACTTACTGGAGTAAATGGTCAGAGACTGAGTACTTACTGGAGGAAATGGTCAGAGACTGAGGACTTACTGGAGGAAATGGTCAGAGACTGAGGACTTACTGCGGAAATGGTCATAGACTGAGGACTTACTGGAGGAAACAGTCATAGACTGGGGTCTTACTGGAGGAAAAGGTAAGAGACTGAGGACTTACTGGAGGAAACAGTCATAGACTGGGGTCTTACTGGAGGAAAAGGTCAGAGACTGAGGTCTTACAGTACATATACTGCAGTGGGATGGCTTGTACAGGTACCGTAACGTATCTGTACGTCAGGGCTTTCTTCTGGGTCCGCACGCACCTGGAAACCTGAGCTGTCATTCGCTGCAGCACAAGCCAATCAGCGGGTTCCGGACAATGATTTATGGTCGGGACCAGCTGATCGACTGAGCGAATGACAGAAGAGAGCCCTGTGTTAATAAACAACACAGAGCTCTCGACTGACAGCAGCTATGTGCTGTAAAACTGGCACATTGCTTAGAAAAAACAGCACACAGTACACACAATCAACATTGATAGGCACACAGTTGCCCCTAATACCTCTTGCCCACTGCAGCTTGAAAAAGCCGTACTATCACAGTCACACTATAAGTCACTGATCCCCGCCCATTACTAGTATAAATTAAGAAAAAAAAAATGTAAGTATTTATACCATGGTTTTTAATTTTTTTTATTCGATATGTTTTATAGCGGAAAAAAAATTCAGTCTTTATATTGCTAAAAATAAAGAACCCAGTGGTGATCAAAAACCACCAAATGGAAGCTCTATTTCATTTGGGTACATTGTTACATGACCGCGCAATTACCAGGTAAAGTAATGCAGTGGCAAATAGCAAAAAATGGCCTGGTCATGAAGGGGGTAAAACCTTTTGGAGCTCATTGATTCTCCGAGATGGTGGACACCTGACCATCACACCTATCTATATGGCCAAAGGTATGTCGATGCCCAGGGGCGGACTGACAACTCATGGGGCCCCTGGGCAATGGGAGATTATGGGGCCCCCAGGCAATCCGAGATTATGGGGCCACACAGTATACACACACACAGTATACAATCCCACAGTATACACATGCATGTACACACATTATACACAGACATGTTTCTATTGGCTGAGAAGGTACTGGAGAGGTGGGGCAGCTATAATCTCTGGATTTTTAGACCAAAAGGATGTCGGTAAGGGACATTTCAGAAACAGGTGTAAAAAAAACACAGATTTTTACATACTGTCCCTGGTTTTACTGAGGCTGGCAACCCTTATGGGGCCCCCTAGTGGCCCGGGGCCCTTGGGAAGTGCCCGAGTGGCCGAATGGTCAGTCCGCCCCTGTCGATGCCCCTCCAAACTGAGATGAGTCCAGGAATTTCCAGTAAGGGATATTTTTCTTGCTACATCATACAAAGACATTTTAGATAGTTGTACGCTTCCAATCTTCTGGTAACAATTTGGTGAAGGCCCTTTATGCTCCAGAATCACTGAGCCCCTGTTTACAAAGCCAGTTCCATAAAGATAGGGACCGATGAGTTGTGGGGGGGAGACTGGAGTGTCCTGAACAGAAACCTCAAGCAAGTGTACATAATCGCCAGCACACCATGGATCGGCAACTTTCGTCCAAAGGTTTCTTTAATTGAAAAAGATCACATCACGAAGATATCCCACAGACACCCCCAAAACCTTATGGAAAGCCTTCCCAGAAGAGTAGAGAATATTCTAGCCACAAAAATGGGGGCTAACTCCATAATAATGTCCATGGGTTTGGAATGAGATGGCCAACAAACCCAGCTCCATAAAGATACGGATTGATGAGTTTAGTGGGGGGAGACTGGAGTGTCCTGAACAGAAACCTCAAGCAAGCGTACATAATCGCCAGGATACCATGGATTGACAAGTTTCGTCCAAAGGTTTCTTTTAATGAAAAAGATCACATCATAAAGTGATGTGATCTTTTTCATTAAAAGAAACCTTTGGACGAAAGTCAAGTTCTAACCCATTTTTGTGGCTACAACATTCTAGAATATTCTCCACTCATCTGGGAAGGCTTTCCATAAGATTTTGAGGGTGTCTGTGGGACTTTGTGAGCATTTGTGAAGCCGGGTACTGATGCTGGGTGAGAAGATCTGGTGTCCAAAGTTGTTTAGTAGATATCTTTGTCATGTGACCTTTTTCATTTAAGGAAACCTTTGGGCGAAAGTTGTCGATCCATGGTGTGCTGGCAAATATGAACACTTGCTTGATGTTTCCAGGACCACACTGGTAATCGCCGCAGCACCCACCATTTTATGAGCCATATTTGCCAGGAACGTGTGCGATAGGAATATTGACCAGACTGGACAGAAACCTGACCTCAGCCCTACTGAACAACTTTGGACACCAGATCTTCTCTCACCCAACATCAGTACCTGACTTCACAAATGCTCACAAAGTCCCACAGACACCCCCCAAAATCTTATGGAAAACCTTCCCAGAAGAGTGGAAAATATTCTAGAATGTTCTAGCCACAAAAATGGGGGCTAACTCCATAATAATGTCCATGGGTTTGGAATGAGATGGCCAACAAACCCAGCTTCATAAAGATACGGATTGATGAGTTTAGTGGGGAGAGACTGGAGTGTCCTGAACAGAAACCTCAAGCAAGTGTACATAATCGCCAGCACACCATGGATCGACAACTTTCGTTCAAAGGTTTCTTTTAATGAAAAAGATCACATCACAAAGATATCTTTGTGATGTGATCTTTTTCATTAAAAGAAACCTTTGGACTAAAGTCAAGTTCTAGCCCATTTTTGTGGCTAGAACATTCTAGAATATTCTCCACTCTTCTGGGAAGGCTTTCCATAAGATTTTGGGGGGTGTCTGTGGGACTTTGTGAGCATTTGTGAAGCCAGGTACTGATGCTGGGTGAGAAGATCTGGTGTCCAAAGTTGTTTAGCAGATATCAGCTGTTGCAGAACTACAAGTCCCATGAGGCATAGCAAGACTCTGACAGCCACAAGCATGACACCCAGAGGCAGAGGCATGATGGGACTTGTAGTTTTGCAACAGTTGGAGGTCCACTAATTGCATATCCCTGTTCTAGAATATTCTCCACTCTTCTGGGAAGGTTTTCCATAAGATTTTGGGGGGTGTCTGTGGGACTTTGTGAGCATTTGTGAAGTCAGGTACTGATGTTGGGTGAGAAGATCTGGTGTCCAAAGTTGTTTAGTAGATATCTTTGAGATGTGACCTTTTTCATTAAAGGAAACCTTTGGACGATAGTTGTCGATCCATGGTGTGCTGGCGAACATGTTCACTTGCTTGATGTTTCCAGGACCCAACTGGTTATCGCCGCAGCACCCCCCATTTTATGAGCCATATTTGCCAGGAACGTGTGCGATAGGAATATTGACCAGACTGGACAGAAACCTGACCTCAGCCCTACTGAACAACTTTGGACACCAGATCTTCTCACCCAACATCAGTACCTGACTTCACAAATGCTCACAAAGTCCCACAGACACCCCCCAAAGTCTTATGGAAAACCTTCCCATGTGATCTTTTTCATTAAAAGAAACCTTTGGACGAAAGTTGCCGATCCATGGTGTCCTGGCGATTATGTACGCTTGCTTGAGGTTTCTGTTCAGGACACTCCAGTCTCTCCCCACTAAACTCATCAATCTGTATCTTTATGGAGCTGGGTTTGTTGGCCATCTCATTCCAAACCCATGGACATTATTATGGAGTTAGCCCCCATTTTTGTGGCTAGAATATTCTCCACTCTTCTGGGAAGGTTTTCCATAAGACTTTGGGGGGTGTCTGTGGGACTTTGTGAGCATTTGTGAAGCCAGGTACTGATGTTGGGTGAGAAGATCTGATGTCCAAAGTTGTTCAGTAGGGCTGAGGTCAGGTTTCTGTCCAGTCTGGTCAATATTCCTATCGCACACGTTCCTGGCAAATATGGCTCATAAAATGGTGGGTGCTGCGGCGATTACCAGTTGGGTCCTGGAAACATCAAGCAAGTGTTCATATTTGCCAGCACACCATGGATCGACAACTTTCGCCCAAAGGTTTCCTTAAATGAAAAAGGTCACATCACAAAGATATCTACTAAACAACTTTGGACACCAGATCTTCTCACCCAACATCAGTACCTGGCTTCACAAATGCTCACAAAGTCCCACAGACACCCCCCAAAATCTTATGGAAAGCCTTCCCAGAAGAGTGGAGAATGTTGTAGCCCCAAAAATGGGTTAGAACTTGACTTTCGTCCAAAGGTTTCTTTCAATGAAAAAGGTTGCATCACAAAGATGTCCAAAGTTGTTTAGTAGATATCTTTGTGATGTGACCTTTTTCATTAAAGGAAACCTTTGGACGAAAGTTGTCGATCCATGGTGTGCTGGCGAATATGAACATTTGCTTGATGTTTCCAGGACCCAACTGGTAATCGCCGCAGCACCCACCATTTTATGAGCCATATTTGCCGGGAACGCGTGCGATAGGAATATTGACCAGACTGGACAGAAACCTGACCTCAGCCGTACTGAACAACTTTGGACACCAGATCTTCTCACCCAACATCAGTACCTGACTTCACAAATCCTCACAAAGTCCCACAGACACCCCACAAAATCTTATGGAAAGCCTTCCCAGAAGAGTGGAGAATATTCTAGAATGTTCTAGCCACAAAAATGGGGGCTAACTCCATAATAATGTCCATGGGTTTGGAATGAGATGGCCAACAATCCCAGCTCCATAAAGATACGGATTGATGAGTTTAGTGGGGAGAGACTGGAGTGTCCTGAACAGAAACCTCAAGCAAGCGTACATAATCGCCAGCACACCATGGATCGACAAGTTTCGTCCAAAGGTTTCTTTTACTGTAATGAAAAAGATCACATCATAAAGTGATGTGATCTTTTTCATTAAAAGAAACCTTTGGACGAAAGTCAAGTTCTAACCCATTTTTGTGGCTACAACATTCTATAATATTCTCAACTCTTCTGGAAAGGCTTTCCATAAGATTTTGTGGGGTGTCTGTGGCACTTTGTGAGCATTTGTGAAGTCAGGTACTGATGTTGGGTGAGAAGATCTGGTGTCCAAAGTTGTTTAGTAGATATCTTTGAGATGTGACCTTTTTCATTACAGGAAACCTTTGGAAGAAAGTTGTCGATCCATGGTGTGCTGCCGAATATGTTCACTTGCTTGATGTTTCCAGGACCCAACTGGTAATCGCCGCAGCACCCACCATTTTATGAGCCATATTTGCCAGGAACGTGTGCGATAGGAATATTGACCAGACTGAACAGAAACCTGACCTCAGCCCTACTGAACAACTTTGGAAACCAGATCTTCTCTCACCCAACATCAGTTCCTGACTTCACAAATGCTCACAAAGTCCCACAGACAACCCCCAAAATCTTATGGAAGACCTTCCCAGAAGAGTGGAGAATATTCTAGAATGTTCTAGCCGCAAAACTGGGGGCTAACTCCATAATAATGTCCATGGGTTTGGAATGAGATGGCCAACAAACCCAGCTCCATAAAGATACGGATTGATGAGTTTAGTGGGGAGAGACTGGAGTGTCCTGAACAGAAACCTCAAGCAAGCGTACATAATCGCCAGGACACCATGGATCAACAAGTTTCGTCCAAAGGTTGCCTTTAATGAAAAAGATCACATCACAAAGATAATGCTCACAAAATACCACAGACACCCCCCAAGAACTTATGGAAAGCCTTCAGAGAAGAGTGGAGAATATTCTAGAATGTTCTAGCCACAAAAATGGGGGCCAACTCCATATTAATGTGACAGCCCTGCCATCCAGACTCTAAATGATAGAGAATGCTGGGATTTGTAGTTCCTCAGCAGCTATATGGTTGTCTAAGGAAAATTAAACTGTAACCCGAAAGCATTCAAATGTCTTCATACTGATTATCATCGCCAGCAAATGTTCTGATTACTTCTTCCCGGAGTCCCCAGACGGAATTCTCCAATATTACATTTATATGATAAATGATCAATAATATCTTTTCAAAGTTATTCTACAAAATATCACTGTTGGTGTGAAAGAAGATCTGCGAGGATTACATTGTTTGTGGAAAGACTAAGAAATGTGACAATTGTTCTACAGATCTAAAGACAAAATCACTTCATACAAAGATAAAAAAAAACATCAGCTCTGCAGTCAGTGTCAGCCTGGTAGATGGATAGATAGAGGCACATTGCTGATGATTGATGGACTGATAGATGAAGGAACCCATTGCTACATAGATAAAAAGAGATAGAGAGATAGATAGAGAGAGAGATAGATAGAGAGATGGATAGAGAGATATATATAGAGATAGATAGAGAGATAGATATATAGAGAGATGGATAGAGAGAGAGAGAGAGAAAGAGAGATAGCGAGAAAGAGAGATAGAGAGAGAGAAAGAGATAGAGAGAAAGAGAGATAGAGAGATGGATAGAGAGATAGAGAGATAGAGCGATAGAACATTGTTGAATGGATAGATGGATGGATGAATAGATGGATTGATAGTTAAATAGAAAAAACAAATTGGTACATCAATATATACTATAGATAGAAGCATTGATGGATAGATAGATATACAGATAAATAGATTGTTCGATGGATGAATGGATAGATAGATGGATCGATAGACAAATAGGAGACACATTGGGGGTTATTTACTAAAGGCAAATCCACTTTGAAGTACAAGTGCACTTGGAAGTGCAGTCGCTGTAAATCTGAGGGGTAGATCGGAAATGAGGGGAAGCTCTGCTGATTTTATCATCCAATCATGTGCAAGCTAAAATGCTGTTTTTTATTTTCCTTGCATGTCCCCCTCGGATCCACAGCGACTGCACTTCCAAGTGCACTTTCAGTGCAAAGTGGATTTGCCTTTAGTAAATAACCCCCCCTTGTTACATTGATAGATACTGTAGATATAAGCATTGTTGGATGGATAGATAGATAGATAGATAGATAGATAGATAGATAGATAGATAGATAGATAGATAGATAGAAGACACATTGCTAAATAGATAGATGGATGAATTGATAGATAAATAGGAGACACTTTGTTACATTGATAGATACTGTAGATAGAAGCATTGTTGGATGGATGAATGGATAGATAGATAGATAGATAGATAGATAGATAGATAGATAGATAGATAGATAGATAGATGGATAAATAGATGGATTGATAGATAAATAGGAGACATATTGGTACATCAATATATACTATAGATATAAGCATTGATGGATAGATAGATAGATATACAGATAGATAGATAGATAAATGGATGGATTGATAGATAAATAGGAGACACAGTGTTACATTGATGGATACTGTATATAGGAGCATTATTGGATAGATAGATAGATAGATAGATAGATAGATAGATAGATAGATAGAAGACACGTTGCTGGATAGATAGATGGATGAATTGATAGATAAATAGGAGACACTTTTTTATATTGATAGATACTGTAGATATTAGCATTGTTGGAAGTATAGATAGATAGATAAATGGATAGATAGATAGATGGATATATAGATAGATGGATAAATAGATAGATAGATAAATGGATGGATTGATAGATAAATAGGAGACACAGTGTTATATTGATAGATACTGTAGATAGAAGCATTGTTGGAAGGATAGATAGATAGATAGATAGATAGAAGACACGTTGCTGGATAGATAGATGGATGAATTGATAGATAAATAGGAGACACATTGTTACATTGATAGATACTGTAGATATTAGCATTGTTGGAAGGATAGATAGATAGATGGATAGATGGATTGATAGATAAATAGGAGACATATTAGTACATCAATATATACTATAGATACAAGCATTGATGGATAGATAGATAGATAGATAGATGACACATTGTTGGATAAATGGATGAATTGATAGATAAATAGGAGAGACACATTGTGACATCGATAGATATTGTAGATAGAACATTGTTGAATAGATAGATGGATGGATTGATAGATAAATAGAAGACACATAGGTACATGGATAGATAGTGTAGATAGAACATTGTTGGATGGACACAATGACACCACAGACACAGGTCCGGCTCTCTCAGCTCCTCATACAGCTCTGTATAGAAATCAATCATCTCATATAAAACAAACGATTCTAATCTTCAATAGTAATCGGATTTCCTTCGGGGACAATATTTCATGGATTGAACCCCCCTGTCCCCGCATTCCCAGCATGCCATGTACAGCAGAGCTCAAGCTCGGTGTGGTACTTACAGAGGGTGAGGGTCTCGGAGGTCTCAGTATGCGGAGTGACGGGACCTTCTCCAGGCTGGGAGAATCTCTGGGATTCAGGAACCGGCCCTCAGTTTACTTTGACTTTGACGTCAGCCGTTCCTCTCGCATCCTCTGCTAACTTTGGCTAAAGGAGGTCCTAAAATAATCGCTGTGTCTGGATTTAACCACATCAGCCTGACTGGTGCTGTCCCCATCCGAGACTGCCGGAGGGCCGCTTCACTGTGAGAAGAGTATATACATTGCCCGAGACTCATCACCTGTGTCATCCACATTATACACACTCCTCTCCTAAAATACTGAGTGCTGGGGGGGGGACTCTGCTCCTTCCTCTATAACTCTCCTCTCCTGAAATACTCTGTACTGCTGGAGGACTCTGCTCCTTCCACTATAACTCTCCTCTCCTGAAATACTCTGCACTGCTGGAGGACTCTGCTCCTTCCACTATAACTCTCCTCTCCTGAAATACTCTGTACTGCTGGAGGACTCTGCTCCTTCCTCTATAACTCTCCTCTCCTGAAATACTCTGCTCTGCTGGAGGACTCTGCTCCTTCCTCTAACTCTCCTCTCCTGAAATACTCTGCTCTGCTGGAGGACTCTGCTCCTTCCTCTAACTCTCCTCTCCTGAAATACTCTGCTCTGCTGGAGGACTCTGCTTCTTCCTCTATAACTCTCCTCTCCTGAAATACTCTGTACTGCTGGAGGACTCTGCTCCTTCCTCTATAACTCTCCTCTCCTGAAATACTCTGCTCTGCTGGAGGACTCTGCTCCTTCCTCTAACTCTCCTCTCCTGAAATACTCTGCTCTGCTGGAGGACTCTGCTCCTTCCTCTAACTCTCCTCTCCTGAAATACTCTGCTCTGCTGGAGGACTCTGCTTCTTCCTCTATAACTCTCCTCTCCTAAAATACTTTGCACTGCTGCAGGACTCTGCTCCTCCCTCTATAACTCTCCTCTCCTGAAATACTCTGCTCTCTGGAGGACTCTGCTCCTTCCTCTATAACTCTCCTCTCCTAAAATACTTTGCACTGCTGGAGGACTCTGCTCCTTCCTCTATAACTCTCCTCTCCTAAAATACTCTGCTCTGCTGGAGGACTCTGCTCCTTCCTCTAACTCTCCTCTCCTGAAATACTCTGCTCTGCTGGAGGACTCTGCTTCTTCCTCTATAACTCTCCTCTCCTAAAATACTTTGCACTGCTGGAGGACTCTGCTCCTCCCTCTATAACTCTCCTCTCCTGAAATACTCTGCTCTCTGGAGGACTCTGCTCCTTCCTCTATAACTCTCCTCTCCTAAAATACTTTGCACTGCTGGAGGACTCTGCTCCTCCCTCTATAACTCTCCTCTCCTGAAATACTCTGCTCTGCTGGAGGACTCTGCTCCTTCCTCTATAACTCTCCTCTCCTAAAATACTTTGCACTGCTGGAGGACTCTGCTCCTTCCTCTATAACTCTCCTCTCCTAAAATACTTTGCACTGCTGGAGGACTCTGCTCCTTCCTCTATAACTCTCCTCTCCTGAAATACTCTGCACTGCTGGAGGACTCTGCTCCTTCCTCTATAACTCTCCTCTCCTGAAATACTCTGCACTGCTGGAGGACTCTGCTCCTTCCTCTATAACTCTCCTCTCCTGAAATACTCTGCACTGCTGGAAGACTCTGCTCCTTCCTCTATAACTCTCCTCTCCTGAAATACTCTGCACTGCTGGAAGACAGACAGACAGACCTTTCCCCCCTGCGCGACCCCCCCCCGGTCATGTTTACCGGGCTCCGCTGTCCCACCTGCAAGTCCGGTGCTGTCATGACAGGTGTAGCTGGGAAGGGTGGCGGGAACTCAACGGACCACTGTCCACTCAGCCTCTCTCCTGTACACAGATCAGGAAGTTATGGATGTGGAATTCCCTTCCACAGGCGGTGGTCTCAGCGGGGAGCATCGATAGTTTCAAGAAACTATTAGATAAGCACCTGAACGACCGCAACATACAGGGATATACAATGTAATACTGACATATAATCACACACACAGGTTGGACTTGATGGACTTGTGTCTTTTTTCAACCTCACCTACTATAACTATGACGTCACTTCCTGGACCAGAGCTGTCATTCCCCGGGATCAGTGAACATTGGTCCCCTATGTGCAAAAAAAGTTATGTAAAAATAAATAAAAATTAAACCAAAATTTTTTTAAGCATACAAGGAGAGAAGGAGCCCCCCCCCTACACATACCCACACCAACAAAAATGCGTGCGTTGGGGCACCTACGTATGAAAACAGCGATTGTCCTACACATGTTATATATCGGCACGCACAATGAGAGCAATAATTTTAGCACAGGTGCTCCTGCCACCTGTAGGGCACAACCTCATCTTTTATATTTTACCAAAAAAAAATTACATAATAAATTGCATTCATGTGGCCAGAAGTTAACTTTAATGTATTTTTTACTGAAATTTTGCCTTTCATAAACAGTTGTGCTAATGTTGTGTAACAAAAAATTAGAACTACCAACATTTTATTCTCTAGGGTAGTGATGGTGAACCTCGGCATCCCAGATGTTTTGGAACTACAATTTCCATAATGCTCATGCACTCTGCAGTGTAGTTGAGCATCATGGGAAATGCAGTTCCAAAACATCTGGGGTGCCGAGGTCCGCCATCACTGCTCTAGGGTGTCTGCTTTCAAAAAGAAAAAATTATAATATTTTAGGGGTTTTAAGTAATCTTCAGGCCTAAAATGATTTTTAAAACATGTAAAAAAAAAAAGAAACAAAATTGCTCCAGGACCCAAGTGGACCCCTTCATTACACACTGCTGTTGTGGAGGGAGTAGTGAGAGGACGGTGGGGGGGGGGGGGGGGGGGGGGGGTCAAAGTGCACCCTTCTCCTAAGTAGACAAATATCCTTGCACTGGCCTTGCCCATGCGTGCTCTTTAATGCTTTCCTTCCCGTACCTAGTGATCAGGCCTAAGATCTCTGTAACGCTAGCCTGCTCCCAGTGACCAGAGGAGACCGACAATTAGGGAGGGAGTCAGAGCACCAACCCCCTCGCTATCGAAGGACCTGTCACCAAACCAGGTACCACGCCAAATGACTGGTTGCTGTAGCTGTTTTTCCTTTTGGGTACCAATGGCAACTTCCTCCTCTTCTTTGCCTTGCAAGTTAACCTTTTGTCGTGGTGTTACACATAGCCCATAGTCCTATTATAGACCAAGGTTCTTTGGGAAATGCCAGAACCCAACATGCACCACTTAAAAAAACTTCAGACCGGGATTAAGGCAGTTGAAACGACCATGTATAACATGTAATAACGTCCTCGTCCTAACTACATCTAACTGTGGCTGCGCAAGGATACCTGCCCAGGTGAAGTCTTTATGGGAAAAGTAACTTTTTGGCAAAACTCGTAAGTAGAAGTCCATGTCCTTGGGGTGTCCTGATGAATAGGCATTCTTGAAGTGGACCACAGGTCCTAGCAAGCCTCTGTACGTGTCTTGTCCTTTCCTAAGCCCCCAAGCCCCTAGGATCTGGACCTCTGCTCTTTTATAATTCACGGGAGGGAGGCTGGACCCCAGAAAGCCACTCAGGGAAGGTGGTAAAAACATTAATTCCTTTCCACTGACCTGGGCAGCCAAGTGCCAACTAAACATACAGTAGGCCACCTGCCCACATATTACTATTGGTAGGACCTCCAGGTAACAAACTTGCAACAGATTCACGAAAAAAAGTTCTGTTTAACAAACAGTAGAAGGAAACTGAAAATGGATCTTGGGTCTGAATACACTTTATTGGTTCTACTTATAAAAACAATTGCTGTGTGAACGTCTCAAGCATGCTGCCCTGAGTCACCCTGACAATGTGCCTATTATGTTTATTTCCTATGATTGTCAGGTCCATCTAGTGGCCACAATGCTGTACGTTCACAATTGAGGTATTTCAGAAAAAATACAGCATTATGGCCACTAGATGGAGTAGATGATCATAGGAAATGTATTAGGCGAATTATGGGATTATTATATTATTTATGCAATTCACAGAGTGAATTTTTAATAAACAGACCCCTAATGCCCTGAACACACAATAGGATTTTCCGACAACAAAACCGTGGATTTTTTTCCGAAGGATGTTGGCTCAAATTTTTCTTGCATACACACGGTCACACAAATGTTATCGGAAATTCCGAACGTCAAGAACGCGGTGACGTACAACACGTGGAAAAATGAAGTTCAATAGCCAGTGCGGCTCTTCTGCTTGACTCCGAGCATGCGTGGACTTTTGTGCGTCAGACTAATGTACACACGATCGGAATTTCCGACAATTGTTGGTAAGTTTGAGAACCAGCTCTCAAACATTTGTTGGCGGAAATTCCGACAAAAAAAATGTTCTATGGAGCCTACACACGGTCGGACTTTCCGACAACAAGCTCACATCCAACATTTGTTGTCGGAAAATCCTATCGTGTGTACGGGGCATTAGTGTTAAGGATTAAGTGTTACCAGCGGTGGTGGCGGGATTTAACAGTTGAAGCAAAAATGTCCTTTTTATTTTTCTACCCCTTCAAAAAAAGTTCTCGAAGCTCCAGAGCTATCTTTTGTGTCCTCCTCCTTCCCGCGCTACCACTTGAAGGACTCCCATCGTTATTTGGACTCACAAGTCAACAATGTAGAGAACGGCAATCACGCCAATACATGGGGCTATTCTTTGCAGTATTAAGGGTTTGTTTTAGGATTTCGGTAAAATGTTCAGGCAGGCAGGCGTTAGGCCTGTTCACCTAACTAACCCTAAACGTGAACTTAGCCATTAACCCTTGTAAAGGTTTACAACCTAAATATATCATAAATATTTGGAAAAGAGAAATGGGACTTTATGAGCGCATGAACACCAATTTATACAAAAATATAAATTTATTAGAAAAAAATTGAACATGAACATAATCATACATCTGAAAGCATGTTTTAAAAAGAATACATCTCTGAATACAGATAGAAATGTGCAGATATCCATATGTCTCAACATGTTTCGCCTTCAATAATGCTTCCTCAGGAGACCTGACTAGTATCGTACATGCTATATTCACTGTAATGAGAGAACAGGATCAGACACAAGATACAAGACACAAAAATCAAACAAAATAAATCCATATCAAAACAATATAACAGCCATAGAGGATAACAAGTGGGCGGAGATTAAACTCCAAAGCTAACCTGTGTATTCAGGAGAGATAGCAAGCAGTCCACCAAAAGTTGGGTATATGGGGTTCACTATTGATGCAACCACACACAGGGAAATATTAACCAAGACGTTCACGTCTCGGAATCCATCTATTGAATCCATACAGGAAAAGTTATTTTAATAACAATCAGGGTTATAGAAGAGGCAAGAAAAACACATTGAACCACCTACCTAATGCCCCGTACACACGGTCGGATTTTCCGACGGAAAATGTCCTATCGGACCATGTTGTCGGAAATTCTGACCGTGTGTGGGCTCCATCGGACTTTTTCCGTCGGAATTTCCGACGGAAAAAGTTTGATATCCTGCTCTCAAATTTTCCGACAACAAAGTCCTATCGGACTTTTTCCGATTGTGTGTAGCGAATTCTGACGGACAAAGTGCCACGCATGCTCAGATCACATTACAAGACCAAAGCTATTGGCTACTAGCCTCTACTTAGTCCCGTCGTACGCAACGAACGTCACCACGTTCAGGATGATCGGATTTTCCGACAACTTTGTCCGACCGTGTGTATGCAACACCAGTGTCGGACAAAATCCGTCTGAAAAATCAGACGGATTTTGTGGTCGGAATTTCCGACCGTGTGTACGGGGCATAAGAGTTAATTGGAAAAAACGAGATCCCGGCAATATAGGAGGACCCTCAGGGTCATCCTCTAACAATATGGAACTTCAGACAGGAGATGTTTTTAAGAACCCCTGTAGGGTAATAATGGGGGAGGGGGGTTTCAATTAATTAATACTGCAATATCAATGCAAGTTGCCAAGAGGCTCTCATTAATATTACCTGCAAAATATTTGCTCACCCTAAATATATCATGCTGATCATAGTGCTGAGCTGTTTTCATTGACAAAATGTAACGCGCCAACAAATATCTGTGCTCAAAAAACCAGTGCTGAAACTTTTGGGATTGTCACACTTTCTTCCCTAAAAAAAGGTGAATTAGCTTTTTACAGGAACATAACAAAAGGGCCAAAATAGCAATTTGCAGCTTTCCTGAGTGAAAGTTATCATGAACCTGAGCCAAGGCCCAACGATTTCTGGCGCTTCCTCCGGTGAAGGACGCTTTGAGGTTTCCTCACAGTAAAGTTTCCAGAGGCAGCCGAAGTTAAGGAAAACGTTTAGCTGGGAGGAAATGAGGAGAAGAGAGAGAAATCCGGAAGGAGAGAAGGAAGCAGAGACAATGAGACTGAGAGGCAGAGAATATGAGAGAGATGGAGAGACAGAAGGAGATGGAAATAGACACACAGAGACAGAGAATGTGAGAGACATCAGAGAGACATGTAGAGGAGACAGAGATGGAAGTGGAAGAAGACAGAGAATAGAAGAGGTGTGGAGGGAAGATAAAGAGAAGGAGATGGAGAGAGGCACACAGAAGGAGAGGGAGCGAGAGATACAGAGATCATGAGAGACATCAGAGGCACATAGAGGGAGATGGAGAGACAGAAGGAGATGGAAATAGACACACAGAGAGGGAGCGAAGGAGACAGAGAATATGAGAGACATCAGAGAGACATGTAGGGGAGACAGAGATGGAAGGGGAAGAAGACAGAGAATAGAAGAGGTATGGAGGGAAGATACAGAGAAGGAGATGGAGAGAGGCACACAGAGGGAGAGGGAGCGAGTGATACAGAGATCATGAGAGACATCAGAGGCATATAGAGGGAGATGGAGAGACAGAAGGAGATGGAAATAGACACACAGAGAGGGAGCGAAGGAGACAGAGAATATGAGAGACATCAAAGAGACATGTAGGGGAGACAGAGATGGAAGGGGAAGAAGACAGAGAATAGAAGAGGTGTGGAGGGAAGGTAAAGAGAAGGAGATGGAGAGAGGCACACAGAAGGAGAGAAGATCATGAGAGACATCAGAGGCACATAGAGGGAGATGGAGACAAGAGAATAGAAGTAGAGAGAGACAGTGAATGTGAGAGACATGGGGGTAGACAGAAAGACAGAAGGGAAAGTAGAGACAGAGGATAGGAGAGAAATGGAGAAGAGATAGAAAAACAGAAGGGAAAGTAGAGACAGAGGATAGGAGAGAAATGGAGAAGAGACAGAAAGACAGAAGGGAAAGTAGAGACAGAGGATAGGAGAGAAATGGAGAAGAGACAGAAAGACAGAAGGGAAAGTAGAGACAGAGGATAGGAGAGAAATGGAGAAGAGACAGAAAGACAGAAGGGAAAGTAGAGACAGAGGATAGGAGAGAAATGGAGAAGAGACAGAAAGACAGAAGGGAAAGTAGAGACAAAGGATAGGAGAGAAATGGAGAAGAGACAGAAAGACAGAAGGGAAAGTAGAGACAGAGGATAGGAGAGAAATGGAGAAGAGACAGAAAGACAGAAGGGAAAGTAGAGACAGAGGATAGGAGAGAAATGGAGAAGAGATAGAAAGACAGAAGGGAAAGTAGAGACAGAGGATAGGAGAGAAATGGAGAAGAGACAGAAAGACAGAAGGGAAAGTAAAGACAGAGGATAGGAGAGAAATGGAGAAGAGACAGAAAGACAGAAGGGAAAGTAGAGACAGAGGATAGGAGAGAAATGGAGAAGAGACAGAAAGACAGAAGGGAAAGTAGAGACAGAGGATAGGAGAGAAATGGAGAAGAGACAGAAAGACAGAAGGGAAAGTAGAGACAGAGGAAAGGAGAGAAATGGAGAAGAGATAGAAAGACAGAAGGGAAAGTAGAGACAGAGGATAGGAGAGAAATGGAGAAGAGACAGAAAGACAGAAGGGAAAGTAGAGACAGAGGATAGGAGAGAAATGGAGAAGAGACAGAAAGACAGAAGGGAAAGTAGAGACAGAGGATAGGAGAGAAATGGAGAAGAGACAGAAAGACAGAAGGGAAAGTAGAGACAGAGGATAGGAGAGAAATGGAGAAGAGACAGAAAGACAGAAGGGAAAGTAGAGACAGCGGATAGGAGAGAAATGGAGAAGAGACAGAAAGACAGAAGGGAAAGTAGAGACAGAGGATAGGAGAGAAATTGAGAAGAGACAGAAAGACAGAAGGGAAAGTAGAGACAGAGGATAGGAGAGAAATGGAGAAGAGACAGAAAGACAGAAGGGAAAGTAGAGACAGAGGATAGGAGAGAAATGGAGAAGAGACAGAAAGACAGAAGGGAAAGTAGAGACAGAGGATATGAGAGAAATGGAGAAGAGACAGAAAGACAGAAGGGAAAGTAGAGACAGAGGATAGGAGAGAAATGGAGAAGAGACAGAAAGACAGAAGGGAAAGTAGAGACAGAGGATAGGAGAGAAATGGAGAAGAGACAGAAAGACAGATGGGAAAGTAGAGACAGAGGATAGGAGAGAAATGGAGAAGAGACAGAAAGACAGAAGGGAAAGTAGAGACAGAGGATAGGAGAGAAATGGAGAAGAGACAGAAAGACAGAAGGGAAAGTAGAGACAGAGGATAGGAGAGAAATGGAGAAGAGACAGAAATACAGAAGGGAAAGTAGAGACAGAGGATAGGAGAGAAATGGAGAAGAGACAGAAAGACAGAAGGGAAAGTAGAGACAGAGGATAGGAGAGAAATGGAGAAGAGATAGAAAGACAGAAGGGAAAGTAGAGACAGAGGATAGGAGAGAAATGGAGAAGAGACAGAAAGACAGAAGGGAAAGTAGAGACAGAGGATAGGAGAGAAATGGAGAAGAGACAGAAAGACAGAAGGGAAAGTAGAGACAGAGGATAGGAGAGAAATGGAGAAGAGACAGAAAGACAGAAGGGAAAGTAGAGACAGAGGATAGGAGAGAAATTGAGAAGAGACAGAAAGACAGAAGGGAAAGTAGAGACAGAGGATAGGAGAGAAATGGAGAAGAGACAGAAAGACAGAAGGGAAAGTAGAGACAGAGGATAGGAGAGAAATTGAGAAGAGACAGAAAGACAGAAGGGAAAGTAGAGACAGAGGATAGGAGAGAAATGGAGAAGAGACAGAAAGACAGAAGGGAAAGTAGAGACAGAGGATAGGAGAGAAATGGAGAAGAGACAGAAAGACAGAAGGGAAAGTAGAGACAGAGGATAGGAGAGAAATGGAGAAGAGACAGAAAGACAGATGGGAAAGTAGAGACAGAGGATAGGAGAGAAATGGAGAAGAGACAGAAAGACAGAAGGGAAAGTAGAGACAGAGGATAGGAGAGAAATGGAGAACAGACAGAAAGACAGAAGGGAAAGTAGAGACAGAGGATAGGAGAGAAATGGAGAAGAGACAGAAAGACAGAAGGGAAAGTAGAGACAGAGGATAGGAGAGAAATGGAGAAGAGACAGAAAGACAGAAGGGAAAGTAGAGACAGAGGATAGGAGAGAAATGGAGAAGAGACAGAAAGACAGAAGGGAAAGTAGAGACAGAGGATAGGAGAGAAATGGAGAAGAGACAGAAAGACAGATGGGAAAGTAGAGACAGAGGATAGGAGAGAAATGGAGAAGAGACAGAAAGACAGAAGGGAAAGTAGAGACAGAGGATAGGAGAGAAATGGAGAAGAGACAGAAAGACAGAAGGGAAAGTAGAGACAGAGGATAGGAGAGAAATTGAGAAGAGACAGAAAGACAGAAGGGAAAGTAGAGACAGAGGATAGGAGAGAAATGGAGAAGAGACAGAAAGACAGAAGGGAAAGTAGAGACAGAGGATAGGAGAGAAATGGAGAAGAGACAGAAAGACAGAAGGGAAAGTAGAGACAGAGGATAGGAGAGAAATGGAGAAGAGACAGAAAGACAGAAGGGAAAGTAGAGACAGAGGATAGGAGAGAAATGGAGAAGAGACAAAAAGACAGAAGGGAAAGTAGAGACAGAGGATAGGAGAGAAATGGAGAAGAGACAGAAAGACAGATGGGAAAGTAGAGACAGAGGATAGGAGAGAAATGGAGAAGAGACAGAAAGACAGAAAGGGAAAGTAGAGACAGAGGATAGGCGAGAAATGGAGAAGAGACAGAAAGACAGAAGGGAAAGTAGAGACAGAGGATAGGAGAGAAAAGGAGAAGAGAGAGAAAGACAGAAGGGAAAGTAGAGACAGAGGATAGGAGAGAAATGGAGAAGAGACAGAAAGACAGAAGGGAAAGTAGAGACAGAGGATAGGAGAGAAATGGAGAAGAGACAGAAAGACAGAAGGGAAAGTAGAGACAGAGGATAGGAGAGAAATGGAGAAGAGAGAGAAAGACAGAAGGGAAAGTAGAGACAGAGGATAGGAGAGAAATGGAGAAGAGATAGAAAGACAGAAGGGAAAGTAGAGACAGAGGATAGGAGAGAAATGGAGAAGAGACAGAAAGACAGAAGGGAAAGTAGAGACTGAGGATAGGAGAGAAATGGAGAAGAGACAGAAAGACAGAAGGGAAAGTAGAGACAGAGGATAGTAGAGAAATGGAGAAGAGATAGAAAGACAGACGGGAAAGGCAAGTAGAGACAGAGGATAGGAGAGAAATGGAGGGGACACAGAAGGGAAAGTAGAGTGTGACCAAGAATAGGAGATACATTGAGGAGAGACAGAGAGATAGAAGGTAAAGTTCAGTGTGACCAAGATTAGGAGATTCATGGAGGAGAGACAGAGAGAGCATTGAAGGACCCAATGGCCTCCATCATCCATAAATGGAAGAAGTTTGGAACCACCAGGACTCTTCCTAGAGCGGGACGCACGGCCAAACTGATCGATCGGCCTTAGTCAGGGAGGTGACCAAGAACCCGATGGTCACTCTGACAGAGCTCCAGGATTTCTCTGTGGAGAGAGGAGGACCTTCCAGAAGAACAACCATCTCTGCAGCACTCCACCAATTAGGTCTGTATGGAGTGGCCAGACGGAAGCCACTCCTCAGTAAAAGGCACATGACAGCCTGCCTGGAGTTTTCCAAAAGGCACCTGAAGGACTCTCAGACCATGAGAAACAACATTCTCTGGTCTGATGAAACAAGGATTGAACTCTTTGGTCTTAATGGCAAGCGTCATGTCTGGAGGAAACCAGGCACCGCTCATCACCTGGCCGATACCATCCCTACAGTGAAGCATGGTGGTGGCAGCATCATGCTGTGGGGATGTTTTTCAGTGGCAGGAACTGGGAGACTAGTCAGGATCGAGGGAAAAATGAATGCAGCAATGTACAGAGACAACCTTAATGAAAACCTGCACCACAGCGCTCTGGACCTCAGACTGGGGTGAAGGTTCATCTTCCAACAGGACAACAACCCTAAGCACACAGCCAAGATAACAAAGGAGCGGCTACAGGACAAATGATTTAAAAAGACTTGAGGCTGTAATTGGTGCCAAAGGTGCTTCAACAAAGTATTGAGAAAAGGCCGTGAATACTTATTGTATACACACGCAAGCACGCGCGCACGCACTCTCGTACGCACGCACTCACGCACGGGTGTGTTTGAGCTTTAAGGTGCACATCCTAATGCGGGGGGGGCAGCAACTTGTAGATCGCGATCTATCAGTAGATCGCAGACAGGTGACTGGTAGATCATGGTATGGGTTTGCTGACCCACCATTCCAAAGCATCAAACAGAGTGCAATGCACAGGGACTACTTGTAAAGTTGGAGCTGTAGAAGGGAGCAAGAGTCAATGCCTCCTCTGTAGTGCCGGCTCCTGTCCCAGGCGGAGTGATACCAACTATACTCCACCTCTTATCCCGGAACGCAGTCTTGCGAGTGGTGCCAGCAGCAGGAAAGAAAATACCTTTGGGTCAGTGTGAAGCAATACCCCGGGCATAATAGTACAGTATAGGGCTGCTTTCACACCGATGTGCTGGGGTTTACCCACACCGTGGTCGCAGTGCAGTGTACCTGCAGCTTTCCTGCGGGTTTGCTGCGCTTAGCCATAGACTTCTATTATATCCTGCTGTTTTACCACCCCAACTTTACGTGGGAACGAGCCCTAAGGTGCCGCTCCTGAATGCAACTAAGGGCTCATTCAAGTGCTGCTCCGAGTGTGTGTTGATAGGTGGTGAGGAGGCGGTATGTTGCCTTCTCACCACCTGATTTAAACCCATGATTGCCGTGCAATGCACACGTTTGCGACACGGTAGTACAGCAATTAGAGGTTTAACCACATCAATACTGGGCACTTTTGCCCCCTCCCTTCCCAGACCAATTTTTAGCTTTCAGCGCTCTCGCACTTTCATTAAGAATTGCGCGGTCATGCAATGCTGTACCCAAATTACATTTTTTTCATTTTGTTTGCACAAATAGAGCTTTCTTTTGGTGGTATTTATTCACGACTCCGTTTTTTATTTTTTGCGATAAAAGCAAAAAAAGAGCGTAAATTTGGAAAAAAAACTATATTTTCTTTCTTCTATCTTAAAAGAAATCCAATAAAACCTAATGTTGTCATAAATTTAAGCCAAAATGTATTCTGCTACATGTTTTTGGTAACAAATAACCCCGTTAAGTGTATAATAATTGGTTTGCGTGATCACGGACATATGTACGCAACTGATCATGTACAGATGTGCGCAGGTGATCACGGACAGATGTGTGCAAATGATCATTGGGACATGTGATTTTACTGTTATATATGTGGGGGACATGTGTGTGTTTACTAGTGTGTTTTACTGTGAGGTGACACTACACTGGTGATCAGTAAGTAAAAAGCTGTAAAAAACAGCTCATACTCACTGATCACCAGCCGGCTGCAGCGATCCGCTCTCCTCTCCTCAGCGATCACTTCCGTGTGAGGAGAGGAGAGCCGATCGCCTAGCAACTGGCTGTTTGTTTACATCACATGACGGTCGTGATTGGACACGGCAGTCATGTGATCAGGAGGGCCAATCACAGAGCTCTCCTGCCGATCTAAGATGCGTCGTGTCTGGGTGACACAAGCGCATCAGGATTGTGCCGCTGCGCGGGAGCGTGCGTGCGCGATCCCGCTCCTTCTGAACGTCCACTCAGAAGTAGAGATAGCCCACCCGGCCGTTTATGTGCAGTGGCCGGGTGGGAAGTGGTTAAATCAGGTGTGAGGAGGCGACTTTATAAGTTATAGCATCTAAAAAATGGGGAATAGATTTATGGCATTTTTATTCAAAAAATGTTTTTCGTAGTAATGACGGCGATCTGCGATTTTTATCATGACTGCGACATTATGGCGGACACATCGGACACTTTTGACACTATTTTGGGACCATTGTCATTCATAAGCCTCATACACACGATCGGACCGTGGACCAACTTTCCTGTGGATTTTTGTCCAAAGGGCGTTGGCCCCAAGTTGGTATTGCATACACACGGCAGGACTTTTTCAGCCAACTTTCACCAAATCACTTGGTTTTTCTGCTCTTTACCGCCACCTTTGGTCAACTTCTGTATTGTTGTCTGATCTTTTGCATTGGTTCTGCATTGGTTTGTACAAAAGTCCATTGGTTTTGTGTACACACGGTCGGACTTTGGTCCATCGGACTTTTGTTGGCAGAAAGTTGGTCCGTTCGCACAGCCAATAAAAGTCAGATGAAACCTGGAAAAAGTTGGTCCGATGGTGCGTACACACGGTCGGATGTTGGTCCAAACCAGCTAATTTGCATGTTGGTTGTCAAAAAGTCTGATCGTGTGTACGGGCCTATACAGCGATCAGAGCTATAAAAATGCACTGATTACTGTGTAAATGTCACTGGGAATGGCAGGGAAGGGGTTAAACACTAGGGGGCGATCAAGGGGTTAAGTGTGTCCTAGGGAGTGATTCTAACTGTGGCAGGGATGGGCTACCACTGACATGACAGCGATCACTGCTTCCGATGACAGGGAGCAGTAGATCCCTGTCATGTCACTAGGCAGAACGGGTAAATGCCTTGTTTACATAGACATCTCCCCGTTCTGCCGCTCCGTGACACCATCGCGGGACACCGGCGGACATCGAGTCCGCAGGACCCGCGGGCGCAGTCACGCTGTACGTGGCTACTAGCCCCGCAAATTAAGGGGGACGTACAGGTACGGCAAATTTGCACACCGCTGCCATTGTGCCGACGTATATCGGCGTGCGCCGGTCGGCAAGTGGTTAATAACAGTGAACATTCTAGACATGTGCACAATAGAACAATTTGTTTAGATTTGTTTTGTTTCTGTTCGTTTCCGTTGATTTTTAACGATTCGTAAATTCGTAAGTCGTCGGTGTTCGTATTCGGACTCGTTTGTATTTTCGTAAGTCGTCAGTGTTCGTATTCGGACTTGTTCGTATTTTCGTAGAGTTATTTTTTCGTTGATTCGTTTTTCCTTTAGTCTAATTTTCGTTTATTCGAAATACGTATTTTGGTTGTATTTTGTATTCGGACGCATTCGTATTTTTGTAGATTTAGTTACATTCGTACTTTCGTAAGATTGATTTATTCGTACTTTCGTAACATTGTTTTCGTAGATTCGTAATCGGAGCATAATTCATAATTTTATGTAATGTTTATGCTATTATTACATTGTAAGAGACACGGAAAATTACGAATCAACAAAAAAAAAGTTACGAATGTACAGATTTTTTCGTTCAATCCATTCGAAGCACATTAAGCAGCGCCATTGTAAGAGACATGGAAAATTCCGAATCAACAAACAAAAAAAAAAGTTACAAATTTTTTCGTTCAATCCATTCGAAGCACGTTAAGCAGCGCCATTGTAAGAGACAAGGAAAATTACGAATCAACAAACAAAAAAAAAAAGTTACGAATTTACGAATTTTTTCGTTCATTTTGTTTTTTGTTGTTTCTGTTTTTGTTTTTTGGATTGTCATTCTTTCGTAGTTTCGTTGTTTCTAATTTAATTATTTTGTATTTTCGTTGTTTTTCATATTCGTTCGATTCGATAATTCGTTATTCGTTAAAAATTTTAGCGAATCATTCGTTCATTCGTACGATAACGAATGAACGAATATAACGAATTTTAACGGAAAACGGAAAAAAAACTAAACGAATTGCACATGTCTAGCGATCACTGCTTCTGATGACAGGGACGGGTAGATCCCTGTCATGTCACTAGGCAGAACGGGGAAATGCCTTGTTTACATAGACATCTCCACGTTCTGCCGCTCCGTGACACCATCGCGGGACACCGGCGGACATCGAGTCCGCAGAACCCGCGGGCACGCTCACGCTGTACGTGGCTACTAGCCCCGCAAATTAAAGCGGACGTACAGGTACGCCAAATTTGCACACCGCTGCCATTGTGCCGACGTATATCGGCGTGCGCCGGTCGGCAAGTGGTTAATAACAGTGAACATTCCCTTCCTGAAAAGTAACCAGCCATATTTGTAAATTGATCATTTCCTCGGCTCTTTTTAATGTCAGCTTTGTTGGTGTAAAGTGTGTTTAGGACAGAAAGTTGCGCAGGCAGGTATGAAGATTCATGGTGCTCGCGGAATCCCTCGCGCTGTCAGTTGAGGTCCTGCAAACCCCAGAATCCCAAGTTTCCACTGTACAGTATACATTGCGTGGCGTGCGAGAGACGCACATCACAGAGCAGCTTTGAGCCAAGCATTGCAATCAATTTCTCAGCTACTGTTTCCATTGCATACAGCGGGGAGCTGTAAATTGATGGTGGTGGGGGGGGGGGGGGGAGAATTTTCCATGTTCATCTGCAAGGACGCACACATCTCATTCCTTCGACACCTACAGGGAATCTAAAGTCATATCAGGTTTGTGATTGTGTAAATGTGATCAGATTGGTGTAATCATTCTTTTACCATATGTGGTTATATTTTAATGATCGTATTTCTATATATAAATAATGTGAGTAACGTGTGTGGGATGCAACCAATGTTTACATACAAAGGCATAGATCAAAGAAAATTGCATTTTTAACCACTTGCTTACTGGGCACTTAAACCCCCCTACTGCCCAGATCAATTTTCAGCTTACGGCGCCGACACACTTTGAATGACAATTGCGCGGTCATACAACGCTGTACCCAAATGAAATTTTTATAATTTTTTTTCCCCACAAATAGAGCTTTCTTTTGGTGGTATTTAATCACAGCTGGATTTTTATTTTCTAAACAAACAAAAAAAGATGGATAATTTTGAAAAAAAAAAAAAAAAAATCATGTTTAATAGTTTGTTATAAAATTTTGCAAACCGGTCATTTTTCTGCTTAATTGATATTCGCTGATGAGGCTGCACTGGTGGGCACTGATAGGCTGCACTGGTGGGCACTGATAGGCTGCACTGACGGGCACTGATAGGCTGCACTGATGGGCACTGATAGGCTGCACTGGTGGGCACTGATAGGCTGCACTGATGGGCAATGATAGGCTGCACTGATGGGCACAGATAAGGTGGCACTGATGGGGACAGATAAGTCAGTACTAATGGGCACAGATAAGATAGCACTGATGGGTGGCATGGATGGGTGGCATGGAGGGGTGGCACGGATGGGCACTGATAGATGGCACTGATAGATGTCACTGATGGGCAATGATAGATGGCACTGATAGATGGAACTTATGGGCACTGATAGTTGGCACTGATGGGCACTGATAGTTGACACTGATGGGCACTGGTAGGTGACACTGATGGGCACTGGTAGGTGACACTGATGTGCAGGACTGTTCAGGCACTTATTGTGGGCACTGACAGGTGGCACTGACAGATGGCACTGTGGGCACTGGCAGATGGCACTGTGGCCACTGGCAGATGGCACTGGCAGATGGCAATGTGGGCACTGACAGATGGCATTGTGGGCACAGACAGGTGGCACTGTGGGACACTGACAGGTGGAGCTGGTGGACACTGACAGGTGGAGCTGGTGGGCACTGGTAGAGGGCACAGGTGGGCATTGTGGACCCGGGCATATCGCAGTGATCGGGACTAATGTCCCGATCACTGACGCCGGTGATCGGCTTTTTTTTTCTCCTTGTGCTGTCATTGGCTGACAGCTGATCACGTGGTAAGGGGTCGGGATCGACCCGTTACTTGGATCTGTGATCCAGCGAGTCTCTCTTCAGGGGCCGCGCAGGCCGCTCGTGCACGGGACGACGTTATAGGACGTCGTCCCGGCAATATAGATCCGCGCTGTAGCCGTCATTCGGCTATAGCGCAGATCTCAGGTGGTTAAGGTGATAACACAGCCAAACAAGAAATATATATAAAAATAAATGTATATAAAAATTTTTTTTAGACAGACATCTTAAAATTCAACACGTTGTTGTCGAAAACAAACCATACAGTACATAAGAGAATACAACTGAATACGACATGTCTTCAGGAGAACTCAGTATCAGTCAACTGTATATATATGGTGACTATAAAGAATAACACAGTTATTCGACTCAAGGGATACTCAATACATAAATCAAAGGAAAAACATTTTACAATATCAAAATCAATTGTCCTGGATGAGCAGGAAGAGGAGAGACCACTCCCCGATCACAAGTTACCTGTAAGTTGATGAGGAAATACTGGATCTAAATCAAATGTTACTTGTTTAAATGTTTACATACGCATGCTGGACCTACGTGCGTCTTTGCTTTGCATGTATGGGGGGGGGGGCAAGGTGCTTTTTTAATTTAATTTTTTATTTTTTTTTAAACTTTGTTATTTTTTTAATTAAAGTGGTTGTAAGGGGTTTTTTTTTTTCATTTTTTTTCAAAATAACTAACATGTCATACTTACCTCCTCTGTGCAAGGGTTTTTCACAGAAGGATCCCGGTCCTCCTCTTCTGGGGTTCCCTAGCGGGCACTCGTGCTGGCGCGCTCCCGAGTCCTGTTTCTGCGTCCACAGACAGCAGGACTTGGCACTGCCCCCTTGGCTCCCGCAGTCACTGGCTTTAATTGACAGCAGCCGGAGTCAATGGCTCCTGCTGCTATCAATCCAACCAATGAGGACCCGAGACAGCAGCCTGAGCTGCTCTGCTCGTCCCCATCACTGGAACGATCGGGTTTGAGTAAGTAAAAGGGAGGTTCTGGGGGGCTGCTGCACTACAAAACGTTTTTCACCTTAAGATAAAAAAAAAACCTTAAGGGTTCACAACCCCTTTAACTTTGTTGCCATCACAAGGAGATAAAAGAACCCCCTTGTGATAGCTTCGGGCAGTGACAGGTACTCTTTATGCAGATATCATGGGTCTGTCATGCCCCTGATGTTTCCCCTGCCCTTTTAAAGCATCTAACCAGGGTGGCCCGTCCATTAGGGGCGCCCGGGCACCGTCCCCTCTCTCCAGACCACCCCCTATATGCAATGGATAGATTCATGCTTAGCATGAATTTATCCATGGCCGCCGCGGCCACCCCCTATTCATGCGTCTGGCCCCTTTCAGGGCACCGGGCGCATGAATTACAGCAGCAGGGTATTTTTTTTTTTGAAGCACCTGATTAGAGCCAGAGGCTCTAATAGGCTTCAAAATGTGGTGGGCTCGGGGCGCAGAGGATGCGTCCAGGGCCCACCCAGGTGTGTTGCAACGCAAATTAATATCTGCTGTTGCAACACTGCTCCTCCTCCCGGCCAATCAGGAAGCGGGTCTGATACCCATCATCCAATTTAAAGGACAGGCGATCCTATTGGACGCCTGGGAGGAGAGGAGAAGCCTATGAATGAATGAATGAATGAATAATTTGTATAGCGCTACAATGCAAACTGAATCGCCTCAAGGCGCTGTATTCGTGCTTTGTTGTCAAGCTTCTTAGAAGAGGTGGGTCTTGAGTTTTTTCCTGAAGGCCTGATGGTTTTCTTCCATGTGGATGTAAGTCGGTAGAGCGTTCCATAGCCGTGGTCCTTGGACTGCGAATCTCCGCTCTCCCTTAGATTTGTAACGGGATTTTAGGAATGAGGAGGAGGTTTTGGTTAGATGAAGACTGCGATTGGGTGTGTAGTGTTTTATTTTCTCGAGTAGGTATTGAGGAGCGTCTCCATGGGTACATTTGTGGGTGAGGCAGAGGGTCTTGAATGTGATCCGATTCTTTACTGTTAGCCAATGTAGGCTCCTCAGGGAAGGGGAGATGGATTCCCAGGTTTTTTTTCCTGTTATCAGTCTTGCCACCTAGCGGAAGCAAGGAGGAGAAGAGCCGCTGGCCGCGCCTGGATGCCCAGTACCCGCAATGCCCGATCCCCACCGCCGCTCCTCGGATGCCTGATCCCCTTGACGCTCCATGGATGCCCGACCCCTGCCGCTGCTCCTCAGATGCCCGATCCCTGCCGCTGCTCCTCAGATGCCCGATCCCTGCCGCTGCTCCTCCGGTGCCCGTGGACAGGGTGTGGGGGGGGGGTATGAGCTGCTGCGCGGGGGGGGGGTTCAGTTGTTAGCTGCCCCCACAAACAAAAAAACACCAGCCACCACTGCATTTAACAAAGCACAGATCGTGTTTGATCAGCTGCTTTCCCGGCTGTAAAAGCCAGGAAATGATGGCTCTGAAACCAGAAGTGACATAATCCTCGTCACTTGCAGGATGATTCATCACAGAGGAGATCAGTGAACAGATGTTTCTCCATCTCCTCTGTAGGCAGCCATCCTAAAGGTTTACCGCAGTCCTGGGCTCCTCAGTAAAATGGGAGAGCCCAGGAATGGCAGCAGGCAATGGGGGGAGGGTGAAGAGGTCTCCACAGTGCTGTAAAATGGATCAGGTGGCTGTAAAGCTGCCCGGATTACTTTTACAAGAAAGCCGTCATAAAAAAAACGGTACAGCTGCAGCTGGAGCTATGATCCTGATCTACAGTAACTGCTTGTTGACCCGGAATGTTTATATACGTTTAAGTTAAACTGAATGTCATTTCTTGCTACCTACAGTATATCCAATCTCTGTTTTACAAATAAATGTGACAAAGGATTCCCAGAGAACTATGGCCAAAATAAAAAATGACCTATGTAATGCAGCCTGCCATTAATATTAACACAGCAGTTTTTGTACAGGAGAGTTCCCCTGTAACTGTTTTATGACTTGTTGAACCTGCCTGAAAAATCTCTTCCTTTAGCGGGCCAAGCTGTCTTAATTAAGAAATTAAGATCAACCAAAAGACATTGATGGGGGGCTTACATCGTTTCGTTTTTGTCCCATTATTTTTTCAAAAGAAAAATATATATATTTTTTTGCCATAACAGCTTTAAATGCTAGTTGGCTGATCCAGAATCTGTGCATGCTCTTTCATTTAATACTACTTTGTTTTACAATTCATTTTTATTGAGTTTCATTAACCACTTCCCATCCCGCCCATAGTCATATGACGCCCACAAGGTGGATCTCCCATCCTGAGTGGGCGTCATATGACGTCCTCCCATTCCCGGCCGCCTAGGGGGCGCGCGCGGCATCGCTTGGGACCCGGGGGGCCTGCCCAGCGGCTGCGATGTCCGCCGGGCACCCGCGATTGCCCGTGAAAACAACGGGACCGTGCGGGACCGTGGAGCTGTGTGTGTAAACACACAGCTCCACGTCCTGTCAGTGGAGAGGAGACCGATCATGTGATCCCAGTACGGAGGAACACCGATCGGTCTCCTCCCCTTGAGTCCCCTCCCCCCACAGTTAGAATCACTACCTTAGGGAACACATTAACCCCTGCAGCGCCCCCTAGTGTTAACCAATTCTCTGCCAGTCACATTTACACAGTAATATCTGCAATTTTATAGCAACAATCTCTGTGTAAATGTGAATGGTCCCAAAAATGTGTCAAAAGTGTCCAAAGTGTCCGCCGCAATGTCGCAGTCACGAAAAAAAAAGGCAGATCGTTGCCATTACTCGTAAAAAAAAAAAAAAAAAATGCAATAAATCTATCCCCTATTTTGTAGACCAGTGTTTCTCAACTCCAGTCCTCAAGGCGCACCAACAGGTCATGATTTCAGGATTTCCATTATTTTGCACAGGGGATTTTATCAGTTTCACTGCCTTAGTAATTACCACAGCCGTTTTCATCTGAGGGAAATCCTGAAAACATGACCTGTTGGTGTGCCTTGAGGACTGGAGTTGAGAAACACTGTTGTAGACGCTATAACGTTTGCGCAAACCGATCAATATACGCTTATTGCGATTTTTTAACCAAAAATATGTAGAAGAATACGTATCGGCCTAAACTGAGTAAAAAAATTTTTTTTTTTTTTAAAAAATGGGATATTTATTATAGCAAAAAGTAAAAAATATTGTGTTTTTTTTTCAAAATTGTTGCTCTTCTTTTGTTTATAGCGCAAAAAATAAAAACCGCAGAGGTGATCAAATACCACCAAAAGAAAGCGCTATTTGTGGGAAAAAAAGGACATCAATTTTGTTTGGGTGCAACTTCGCACGACCGCGCAATTGTCAGTTAAAGCGACGCAGTGCCGAATCGCAAAAAGTGCTCTGGTAAGGAAGGGGGTAAAATCGTCCGGGGCTGAATCGGTTGAAGAGTAGAAAAAAAAAACAAGTAAAATTTTAGAATTATTGAAAAATAGAAGGTTCCCTCATTAAAAAAAAGGGGGGGGGACTTTAAAGGCTCAAAGAATGGACATGTATTTGCATTAAAAAGTTGTAATTTTATTCGTAGAACACAGGATAATGATTTTTTTGTACAATATAAAAGGGTCAGTATTCAAAAGCATTACATGTAAAAATAGGGTACATAGTTACTCATGGCGGAACTGCCTAATGATACTATTACAATACACTTGCAGGGGCTACATAAGCCAGTTCTAACGCATTTCTGAGTTCTGAGACTCCTTCTTCATTTTTGAATTATTAGAATGACACAGAACACAATACCTGTCAAGAATTTATTAATCATTAAATGTATCGTCCATTTTTATGAAAAAAACTATTCGTTTTACATAACAAAAATAAAAATGTAAAACGGATCAGAAAAGATCCAAGTCAATTAAGTCAAGTGAATTAGAAACGTAAGAATATATAAGTAAATGAAGGATAAAAGAAAGTAGTGAAGAGAAAGGGATCAGTAAGTTTGGGACAAGAAGGAGGTTGTTCTTTCATTTAATAGCCCCCAAGAACTCCTGGATTGCCCCCTTCCCCTTACCTATAGACAGCCTAACCCTGACCCAACAAAAAATAGCCACCTTTCTTTTCTTAATGGTGAACCAAGCCTTGGCAAAGTCCTGAATTGCAGCAAATTTTTTAAACTTTTTAGACTTTTACTTTTTAGTAAAACCGGGGAGGGCATGGGCCTGAGGGTGGGCTGGGGGCGGGTCCGGTGTGTCATCAGAGCTAATTGCCAGCTGAAGGGGACCAAGAAAGATGGCGGCACAGGACCTGGTTGTGTGGCATCCAAACAGAGTACTGCAGCAGGACAATGCTGATTCACTGTATGGGTAAGTATCAGGGTGGCGGACTGACCATTTGGCCACTTGGGCACTGCCCGAGGGCCCCGGACCACAAGGGGGCCCCATCAGGGTTGCCAGCCTCAGTAAAACCAGGGACAGTATGTAAAAATCTGTGTTTTTTTTACATCTGTCTCTGAAATGTCCCTTACCGACATCCTTTTGGTCTAAAAATTCCCGAGATTATAGCTGCCCCACCTCTCTAGTACCTTCTCAGCCTGTCTGTTTATACTATGTGTACATGTATGTGTATACTGTGTGTGTGTATACTGTGTGATCGTATACTGTGCGTGTGTATACTGTGTGGCCCCATAATCTCTGATTGCCTGGGGGCCCCATAATCTCCTATTGCCTGGGGGCCCCATGAGTTGTCAGTCCGCCCCTGGTAAGTATATGCTTTGAAGCGCACTATAGCCCTACAGGCAAGTCATAAATAGGGGGGGGGGGGGTGTTGAGTACCGCTTTAATGACTCCAACAGCAAATTCCTAAAAATGTATGACCCCTGGGACCAATATGCTTTACCACCATTAAATCGTTTCTACCTCTGCTGCTTATAATACTATGTTCCCCATACTTTCCGACCCATCCCATCCCCAGGTAGGACCCTTCATATTCCCTATCCCATCCTTCCTATATTATTACTAGTAGATTTATATAGCGTCAACAGTTTGCGCAGTGCTTAACAAAATTATATATGCTTAAATCCCACATTTATTCCTACGACTTGAACATCATACTACACTTTTCTTCTATTTCCCAATTCTTAATCGTAAATGTGAAGTAGGTGTTTTTCGTTTTATATATCTGGCATTCTGAATTTTTAACAAACATTTTTTGGAAAAAGGTTGCTTACACCTGCGCTGTACCAATAACAGGGGAAATAGTGAAGCCCTGCCACCGGTATGCTCTAGGACAGCCTTTCTCAAACTTTTCAACATGGAGAAACCCTTGAAAACACTCATCCCAGGGAAACCCTGCTAAAAATGACTATATCTACCATGCATGATACATTGGTGTGATGGTCAGTGGGAAGAATGTTCCTTACACTTTTGGTCATTGAAGAGAATTCTCCCCTTACAAATAGCTGAAAAGATCAATGGTGTCAGTGGGAAGGTATCTGTGAGGCAGAAATTGCTCATTGGTCAAGGAACCCCTAGCAACCTCTGGAGGAACCCTAGTTGAGAAGCTCTGTTCTAGTATGTGGTGGTTAACTCTGATCCCAGAGGTGCAGTCCTGAAAGACAGGCCAGTGGTTTCTGGTGCAGCATAGGGTGTTCATCAGAAAAGAAAAGAGGGAGGCGGGAGAGCCCTTATAATGTAGTTAATTGCTTCAAAAAGGATAATCAGTTCAAAATGGTTCCATGTAAGATTTTTTTTTAAAAGAAAATAGGAAAATTACTTATATCTGTTGAGGCTGTGGTCACCCCAGGGGATGGGAACATGCAACCTTCCAAGTGCATGGGTGGAGAAAACCTGTCTCCATATAGGATGAAGATGGTCACTCTCTATGCCATAGGGGTACCCATACTGGACCCTTTGCTGTATTTTCAGGTGTTTGGAATTGATAAGTTCAATAGGAGCATGTAAAAATAACCTGTTGGTGGTCTGATTGGCAGAGACGCCCTTTGTCAAATGTCTAAGAATAGGTTGGAGTCAGCTGGTTTAAGGAACATAACATTTCTTTATTTCACCATTTGGGGTGAAATAGAGCAGTTCATTATACCAGATGACTCCGACCTATTCTTATGCCGCGTACACACGATCGGAATATCCGGCGGACCAGAGTCCGCCAGACAACTCGCCCGCGTGTGGACTTAGAAAGAAGTCTTGACTCAAAATTGTCCGCCGGACTCGGCAGTCCGGCGGACAATCCACTCGTCTGTGTGCTAGTCCGCCGGACTTTCCAATTGAACGTACTTGCCCACACACGGAGTAAAGTCCGTTAATTTTGAACGTGACTCCAGGTAGACGGGACTAGCGAAGGAAGTCAATGTCGCCGCCTCCATCGGCGAGATTGACACCTTTCACCGTCACCTGGTATGGATTTAAAGGGGAACCCTTATGCCGAAAACATGGCGTGGGGGTCCCCCCAAAGATCATACCAGACCCTTATCCGAGCACGCAGCCCGGCTGGTCAGAAAAAGGGGGTGGGGATGAGCGAGCGCCCCCCCCCCCCTCCTGAGCTGTACCAGGCCACGTGCCCTCAACATGGGGGGTGCTTTGGTTCCGTCGGATAGTCTGATCATGTGTACTTCTAACAAAAGATGACTCTGCCAATCGGACCATTGATGGGTTATTTTTCCCTGTCTGCATCTAAAGTCTCCATTTTTGGTTTTGATTGGAGTGTTCCTTTAGTCCTAGCGTGTGCCAAATGCCGCGTACACACGGTCGGGATTTCCGATGGAAACAGTCCGATGGGAGCTTTTCAACGGATTTTCCGACCTTGTGTATGCCCATCTGTCTTTTTCTGTCGGAATTTCCGACGGACTTTGGATTGAGAACCTGTTCTCGATTTTTCCGACGGAAAACCTTTCTATCGGATTTTCCGATCGTGTGTATGCAATTCCGACACGCAAAATTCCGACGCATGCTCGGAAACAATTCGACGCATGCTCAGAAGCATTAAACTTCCCTTTTATAGTGCTGTCGAACGTGTTTTATGCCGCTGTGTTACTGACCGTCGGAATTTGGTGTGACCGTGTGTAGGCAAGATAGTTTGAGCGAAATTCCGTCGGAATCCCGATGGGAAAACCATCAGAGCTTTTTCCGACGAGAATTCCGACCGTGTGTACGTGGCAAAAGTCTTGGACGAAACTGACTTTCGGAGCCATAGTTACCAAACTCTGTGATTCCAAGAAACACACCGTGATCTATATACAGTTCAAATATTTTTTCCTGCTGTTTTCTCTTGTCCTGTGATTCCTCTTCTGTTCTCTAACTTCCTCCTCATCCTCTGTCTTCTTCATCATGAATCAGGCCCGGTTTCACCTGCTGTGTTCGGATGCTGCAACGCAGATCTGTGTGAATGTGAAATATTTTGTATACGGTGTCAGAGTAATTTGTAGCAGGACAGTGGCGGATGTGTCTTCACGGAAGGTTCCGGAACATGCTTCATATCGAGATAGATGAAAGCCTGCTCTCTCTGTTTAGACAAACGCCAGCGAGCTATGAAAACATTTATCTCACGGAGATGTATTGTCCGATGTACACAAACTCCTCTCGGCACAGGAATATCTCATTAGCGAAGGCGGCTCAAATCAACAAATGGGGAGCTTGGGAGCAGTGTCATATCTCCGAAGGCAAATAAATGTATTCACATGGATGAAATATTATACAGATCATAGATTAGCAAAGTGCAGCGATGTACTACGCAACACAGATGCCTCTTTTCTTTACAGGAATATGGGATTAGATGATTAAAGATGAATTGAAGTCAATGCGGGTCTTCAGAACATTTGTTGGTTATGGCAACCCGTAGAGTTACGGTAATTTGTACTAGGGGACTTACAGTGCCTTGTAAAAGTATTCACCCCCTTGGCTTTTTACCTATTTTGATACATTACAGCCTTTAGTTCAATGTTTTTTGAATCTGTATTATATGTGATGGATCAGAACACAATAGTCTAATGGAAAATCCGACCACAAAATCCATCGGATTTTTTCCGACGGATTTTGTCCGACACTGGTGTTGCATACACACGGTCGGACAAAGTTGTCGGAAAATCCGATCATCCTGAACGTGTTGACGTTCGTTGCGTACGACGGGACTACGTAGAGGCTAGTAGCCAATGGCTTTGGTCTTGTAATGTGATCTGAGCATGCGTGGCACTTTGTCCGTCGGAATTCGCTACACACGATCGGAAAAAGTCCGATAGGACTTTGTTGTCAGAAAATTTGAGAGCAGGAGATAAAACTTTTTTCGTCGGAAATTCCGACGGAAAAAGTCCGATGGAGCCCACACACGGTCGGAATTTCCGACAACATGGTCCGATAGGACATTTTCTGCCGGAAAATCCGACCGTGTATACGGGGCATTACAGTGCCTTGCAAAAGTATTCACCCCCCTCCCCCTTGGCTTTTTACCTATTTTGTTACATTACAGCCTATAGTTCAATGTTTTTTTAATCTGAATTATATGTGATGGATCAGAACACAATAGTCTAAGTTGGTGAAGTAAAATGAGAAAAATATATACATAAAACTATTTTTCAGAAATAAAAAAAGGATAATTGGCATGTGCGTATGTATTCACCCCCTTTGTTTTGAAGCCCATAAAAAGCTCTGGTGCAACCAATTACCTTCAGAAGTCACATAATTAGTGAAATGATGTCCACCTGTGTGCAATCTAAAGGCCCGTACACACGATCGGACTATTTGACAACCAACATGCAAATTAGCTGGTTTGGACCAACATCCGACCGTGTGTACGCTCCATCGGACCAACTTTTTCCAGGTTTCATCAGACTTTTGTTGGCTGTGCGAACGGACCAACTTTCTGCCAACAAAAGTCCGATGGACCAAAGTCCGACCGTGTGTACACAAAACCATCGGACTTTTGTACAAACCAATGCAGAACCAATGCAAAAGATCAGACAACAATACAGAAGTTGACCAAAGGTGGCGGTAAAGAGCAGAAAAACCAAGTGATTTGTTGAAAGTTGGCTGAAAAAGTCCTGCCGTGTGTATGCAATACCAACTTGGGGCCAATCCACGGGAAAGTTGGGAAAGTTGGTCCACGGTCCGATCGTGTGTATGAGGCTTTAGTGTCACATGATCTATCATTACATATACACACCTTTTTGAAAGGCCCCAGAGGCGGCAACACCTAAGCAAGAGGCTAACCAAACACTGCCATGAAGACAAAGGAACTCTCCAAACAAGTAAGGGGACAATGTTGTTGAGAAGTACAAGTCAGGGTTAGGTTATAAAAAAAATATCCAAATCTTTGATGATCCCCAGGAGCACCATCAAATCTATCATAACCAAATGGAAAGAACATGGCACAACAGCAAACCTGCCAAGAGATGGCTGCACACCAAAACTCACGGACCGGGCAAGGAGGGCATTAATCAGAGAGGTAGCACAGAGAGCTAAGGGCAGAGACTGGAGTATCTGTACATAGGACGACAATAAGCCATACGCTCCATAGAGTTGGGCTTTATGGCAGAGTGGCCGGAAGAAAGCCATGACTTTCAGCAAAAAACAAAATGGCACACTTTGAGTTTTTGAAAAGGCATGTGAGAGACTCCCAAAATGTATGGAGGAAGGTGCTCTGCTCTGATGAGACTAAAATTGAACTATTTGGCCATCAAAGAAAACGCTATGTCTGGCGCAAACCCAACACATCACATCACCCAAAGAACACCATCCCCACTGTGAAACATGGTGGTGGCAGCATCATGCTGTGGGGATGTTTTTTAGCAGTCGAGACTTGGAAACTGGTCAGAGTTGAGGGAAAGATGGATGGTGCTAAATACAGGGATATTCTTGAGAAAAACCTGCACCACTCTGTGTGTGATTTGAGGCTAGGACGGAGGTTCACCTTCCAGCAGGACAATGACCCCAAACACACTGCTAAAGCAACCCTTGAGTGGTTTAAGGGGAAACATGTTAATGTGTTGGAATGGAAAAAGTACAAATATACGGCTTGACAGATAGAATGACTTTAGGTTGTGTCCGCCCGGTATTTGTAGCAGCGCTATATGGTATTTTCACAGTTTAATGTGAATAAATTATTGGAGAGAGTGCATATTCAAAAAATTCATATCTAATAAATAATGTGGAATACTTATTGCAGAATAATAAATATTTGAATAAAAAAATAATATATTATATTAAAATAATATATTAAAAGTGCACGTGAATAAAAATATTAAATTATATGAATATTAAATTATGTAAAAGAGTTGAATCAATAAATGAATATATGGATAAAACAAGCGTGTCTCCAAAACAACAGAGTGCTAAAAAGTCCACGTGTTCCACAAGATCATCCAATCACGTAAGTATGAGCAATAATTTGTGACAGTTCTAAAGTTATAAATTCTTGTGCTGAGATTCCGTGACTTCCACCATAGATTTCACCGTGTGGGAAGACTGTCCCCTTTTGGGGGTACACTCACCAGAAATATACTTTATATGCGCCTGTAGTAAAAATTTGTGTGGACCTTCTCCTCCAACATCAGCAAATAAAACCTTGCGGGTAGATATAACCAGGGACCAGCCTTTTCCTCCAGTATCAGTCAATCATATCATCCTCAGCGTGGTTTATTTATATGTACATGTGTGGAGACAAATATTGGGCCACATAGCGTAATATTGCTTAAAATATTTATTGAAATAATTTCCCTTTAATTTGTAAAAATTATTAAAAATTATATGGTATCTATACAAATCCCCCCTAGTGGGTTCTGCGTACCGAAAACTAGATAAAAAACAGCATTCAAGAATAAGTGTAGCGGTGTACTGTGCCTGCTCTGGCCGGATGTGGAGTTTTTCTGTGCCTTCAGCGAGGCAAACAGCGTCCTTCCTGTCCGGATAGCCGTGGAGCGCACCGTGGACCGCAAATACGTCTGACGTCACTTCCTGTTGACCTACGCCCTGACGCGTTTCGTCATTTCCGACTTCTTCTCGAGGGCGTAGGTCACCAGGCAGGAAGTGAGGTTTATATACACTGACGGACAGCGCTGGCGCCCAATCAGGGGGCTTAATTGTCCTCCCTTAGGTGCCGATATTGCGTAATGCCATAGTCTAATGTTAGAGGTCCACTGCGGACTATATTGGCAGAGCGCAGCGTCATCCCAGTGCAATAAACAACAGAGCATGCACATCCTATGTAAAAATTATATGTACCAATCGTGTGTATATCATTATAATACATCATGTAGCACATAACATTGTGGTGCATCTCTAGTTACACATGTTATTTAAAAAATCATGTTATTAAAAAGAAATGCGTGCGGACTGTGATAGTCAGCGGGTTCACATGATGTCACCCGCATACTCGATGCCCTAAAGAATGTGAATGCAATGTACATAGGAAAAAACGGGAAAAAAAAAATAGCATGGACTTATAATTTGCGTGATATTAATTTTAAACCACCGAGATAAATATTTAAATACACGAGTATAGAAATCAGACACTTATATGCATATGTGATTAAAATATGCATATAAATTAATGTTACTGAATAAAGGGGAAGTCCCCAGTATGCAAATACAAAATATTGCAATAGTGACTAATAGGTGTGTGATTAGTCATATTGCATGTAACATGAAGTGTTTTAAAGTAATTTAAAATTAGATAGCATTGGTCATATTGCATGTGACATGAAAAATTTAAAATAATTTAAAATTAGATAGCATTTGGTGGTTTATTTAAAATGGTATTATTGTTTGAAGTGGACAAGGAAAATTCATATAAGAATAATAAAAAAAATAAAAAAATTAAACCCTTATTTAAAATATGTATATAAATAAGAGTTATAAAATATATATTCTAAAATTATGATATAAATATCGTGGTTGCTCATATTGATCTGTACACCCACAATAAAATCCTGATGTACTCTACCGATAAAATAGGGTAATGGATGGAGTCTAGGGGGAGAGTGTCCCCTGTTTAAGTGTCTGGTGTTACATTAATATTCTTTTGGCATCTGTAAACCATACAATAAAACATATGATAAAACCTGACATGGGTACAAGGTGCATTTTCTTATAAAGGATCGTGAGAAATGGTATGTTGGAACTGCTATTGATAAGGGTGCTGTTTATAGGGCTATGTGTCGCTTATAAAGCAGTTGATATCTAATTCGATATTTAAGCCTTTTGGAGTGAGCACGTCTACCAAATAGATCCATTGGGTCTCGCGTTTTGACAGTTCCCGTACCATATGTATACCCCTCCAATGGGGTTGTAATTGTTCTATACCCCAAAATTGTAAACCTTTGGGGTCCATGTCGTGTTTCAATTTGAAATGTAATGAAACATTGTGATCCTTAAAGCCAATTTTTATGTTATGCACATGTTCAGCTATCCGAACTCTTAATAGCCTCTTGGTGCGGCCAATGTACATAAGCCCACATGGGCATTTAAGTGCATAAACCACATGGGTACTGTTGCATGTGATAAATTGTTTTATTGCAAAGTTGTTGTTGTTGGAAGTGGATGTGAAATTTTCCAATTTTCTAATATCGCAAGCCACCTCTCGACAAGCCTTACATTTTCTACAAGCAAAAAAACCGTTTTGATCCCAAAACGTGGGTGGTTTTGCTAGACGACCCAGCATCCACCCAGGAATGGTTGGATTTTTTTAATGGTGTCGGCTTTAAACTACAACAGTTAATCATACAAAGGAAAAAACGGAAAATGGCAAATATAGAAATGAAGATCAACGATTTGAAACTGCAGCTCGACCCCATTAAAGAGTCTCAGCAAATCATAGATTTTAACATAAAGGTACAAAAAAGACTAGAAAAAGTGGACAAGGATACCCAAAAGAAAAAAATCAAAAAATATCATAAAGATTTCGATGATTTTAAAAACAACAAAATATACTCATGGCAACAAGCATCTTTAAACGCCAACATAAATAACGAAGAATTGAGGGGTGCTACATCAGCACGCCCCAAACATCCTAATCCCAATCCCACTCCAGTCCCAAGACCAAATCCACCATTAATAGAAGAAAGGGACCAATATGAGGACACATCATATATAAACTCCCCTAACTATTACTCCACTCCGGTACAAAGAGGAAAATGGAAGAATAAGGGAACAAGAGGTAATAATCAAAGGGTGAACCAACAACAACAACCACAGGCAACTGCCACACATAATAGATTCGAACCCTTATACCATTATGAGGAAGAATATGACTCTCGACCGATGCCACGTCCTTTTTTAGGGAGAGGCCGAGGGGGACAACACAGGGGCAGAGGATATCCACCACGCAGGGGGCGACCCCCGATGCAGTCCCAACCCCCCAACCATCCCAGATACCCACCGCAATACCCAAGGAACCTACCAACCCAAGGACAGCACAACCAAAGAGTAGACCACCGACAAGAACCAAAAGAATATACACATCAACCGCAGAAACAAGAAAATACAGAGGGTGCAGAGCCGGATTTAAGATCCAGCAAAAGAAGAAGAGGGTCGGAGTAGGAGGTATCTTCAATTTAACAGAAGCTAATCTGACCCATAAAGAAGTAAATATTTTAAACTTGGGGCTAAAATGTGGCCTGAAAAAAACTATCAATAAATTCAGTGTTTATGTAGATATACATAAATACATTAGAAAATTAAACATAAAAAAGTATTTCCTAGGAAACGGCACAACCAATGAAATAACAAGTAATAAACAAACACCTGCGACTGAGAAGCCAAAAATTATTAACAGTGGACTAAAAAACAAGTCCCTGTTTAACCCACCCAATAATCCAAACCACCACGTTGAAGTATTCAAGGGTTTAGTATTACACGACCTAGAGGCTTTGAAACCAAATAAAGCACTAAACATTAAACACGTGGAGGAGGGTATCAAGCTTCTGGAACAGCGTAAGGATATAGTAGTTAGACCGGCAGATAAAGGTGGAGGTGTGGTCCTGCTCACTAAAGACTTTTACCACGGACAGATTGAGGAGATGTTATCAGATAACGAAACATACAACACACTCAAAAAAGATCCCACGCAATCTTACAGAGAACATTTGGAAAAATTAATAGATATGGGTTCACGGACTGGGGTACTCTCTAACAAAGAAAAGAGATATCTACTACCTACAAACAGTCGAGTACCCACACTTTACACTCTTCCAAAAATCCACAAAGATGCGATGAATCCACCTGCAAGACCAATCGTCAATAGTATTGACTCCGTATCGTCCAGGCTAGGTCAATACCTTGACACTTTTTTACAAAAAAGCGTAAGGGACACAAAATCCTATCTAAGGGACACGAAAAACTTCCTCAACACCTTGCAAGAGGTAAATCTGGAGAACATCGAACAAATCATCCTAGTTACAGCAGACGTCTCATCATTATATTCCATTATACAACATGATGACGCTCTATTAGCCCTGAATTGGGCATTAAGCAAACGTGATGATCTTGTTTTTAACCAAAAGGTATTTTTAAGAAACGCTCTAGATTTTTGCTTATCGCACAACTATTTCTGGTACGGGGGGAAATTTTACACCCAACAGAGAGGAGTAGCCATGGGGGCCAAGTTTGCCCCCAGTATTGCAAATTTATTCATGGCAGAATGGGAGGACAAGATCATTTTTAATAACCAGCGACCAGAACTGGTATTTTATAAACGTTTTATTGATGACTTGTTTTTTATCTGGGCAGGTTCCCATTTTAGCCTGGAAGTTTTTTTAAAAGGTCTTAACAACAACAACAACAACAATATTAAACTAACATCTGCTTGGGATTTTAATGAAATCAATTTTTTAGACGTTACAGTTTATCGAAAAAACAACAAATTAGAAACAAAAGTTTATTTTAAGAAAACTGACCGGAATAGTTATTTACCAACGACGAGTGCACACCATCCACTTTGGCTAAAAAACATCCCAAAAGGTCAAATAATGCGGGTAAGAAGAAACTGCTCAGAGGAAGGAAATTACATGGAGCAATCAAAAATCCTCACGGAGAGATTTGAAGCAAGAGGCTACAACCCCAAAAAATTGCAGAGAATTGTAGAGGAAGTAAAACAAATACCGAGATCAACAATTTTGGAAGAGAAAAACAAGGATTTGGCCCCTACCAACAAACGTAATCTAGAGTGGTCCTTTATATCCGGTTTCCACGCCCAATATGAAGAAGTTGAGCAGATTTTTAAAAAACATTGGCACATTTTACGCTTAGACAAAAGATTGGGGACTGCTTTACCTCCAGCACCTCAGTTCATTTACCGCAAAGCACCAAATTTTGGGGATAAAGTAGTCAAGAAAGTCATCGACCCCCCCAAAAAACCACCCACGTTTTGGGATCAAAACGGTTTTTTTGCTTGTAGAAAATGTAAGGCTTGTCGAGAGGTGGCTTGCCCTATTAGAAAATTGGAAAATTTCACATCCACTTCCAACAACAACAACTTTGCAATAAAACAATTTATCACATGCAACAGTACCCATGTGGTTTATGCACTTAAATGCCCATGTGGGCTTATGTACATTGGCCGCACCAAGAGGCTATTAAGAGTTCGGATAGCTGAACATGTGCATAACATAAAAATTGGCTTTAAGGATCACAATGTTTCATTACATTTCAAATTGAAACACGACATGGACCCCAAAGGTTTACAATTTTGGGGTATAGAACAATTACAACCCCATTGGAGGGGTATACATATGGTACGGGAACTGTCAAAACGCGAGACCCAATGGATCTATTTGGTAGACGTGCTCACTCCAAAAGGCTTAAATATCGAATTAGATATCAACTGCTTTATAAGCGACACATAGCCCTATAAACAGCACCCTTATCAATAGCAGTTCCAACATACCATTTCTCACGATCCTTTATAAGAAAATGCACCTTGTACCCATGTCAGGTTTTATCATATGTTTTATTGTATGGTTTACAGATGCCAAAAGAATATTAATGTAACACCAGACACTTAAACAGGGGACACTCTCCCCCTAGACTCCATCCATTACCCTATTTTATCGGTGGAGTACATCAGGATTTTATTGTGGGTGTACAGATCAATATGAGCAACCACGATATTTATATCATAATTTTAGAATATATATTTTATAACTCTTATTTATATACATATTTTAAATAAGGGTTTAATTTTTTTTTTTTTTTTTTTTTTTTTTATTATTCTTATATGAATTTTCCTTGTCCACTTCAAACAATAATACCATTTTAAATAAACCACCAAATGCTATCTAATTTTAAATTATTTTAAATTTTTCATGTCACATGCAATCTAATTTTAAATTACTTTAAAATACTTCATGTTACATGCAATATGACTAATCACATACCTATTAGTCACTATTGCAATATTTTGTATTTGCATACTGGGGACTTCCCCTTTATTCAGTAACATTATTTTATATGCATATTTTAATCACATATGCATATAAGTGTCTGATTTCTATACTCGTGTATTTAAATATTTATCTCGGTGGTTTAAAATTAATATCACGCAAATTATAAGTCCATGCTATTTTTTTTTTCCCGTTTTTTCCTATGTACATTGCATTCACATTCTTTGGGCATCGAGTATGCGGGTGACATCATGTGAACCCGCTGACTATCACAGTCCGCACGCATTTCTTTTTAATAACATGATTTTTTAAATAACATGTGTAACTAGAGATGCACCACAATGTTATGTGCTACATGATGTATTATAATGATATACACACGATTGGTACATATAATTTTTACATAGGATGTGCATGCTCTGTTGTTTATTGCACTGGGATGACGCTGCGCTCTGCCAATATAGTCCGCAGTGGACCTCTAACATTAGACTATGGCATTACGCAATATCAGCACCTAAGGGAGGACAATTAAGCCCCCTGATTGGGCGTCAGCGCTGTCCGTCAGTGTATATAAACCTCACTTCCTGCCTGGTGACCTACGCCCTCGAGAAGAAGTCGGAAATGACGAAACGCGTCAGGGCGTAGGTCAACAGGAAGTGACGTCAGACGTATTTGCGGTCCACGGTGCGCTCCACGGCTATCCGGACAGGAAGGACGCTGTTTGCCTCGCTGAAGGCACAGAAAAACTCCACATCCGGCCAGAGCAGGCACAGTACACCGCTACACTTATTCTTGAATGCTGTTTTTTATCTAGTTTTCGGTACGCAGAACCCACTAGGGGGGATTTGTATAGATACCATATAATTTTTAATAATTTTTACAAATTAAAGGGAAATTATTTCAATAAATATTTTAAGCAATATTACGCTATGTGGCCCAATATTTGTCTCCACACATGTACATATAAATAAACCACGCTGAGGATGATATGATTGACTGATACTGGAGGAAAAGGCTGGTCCCTGGTTATATCTACCCGCAAGGTTTTATTTGCTGATGTTGGAGGAGAAGGTCCACACAAATTTTTACTACAGGCGCATATAAAGTATATTTCTGGTGAGTGTACCCCCAAAAGGGGACAGTCTTCCCACACGGTGAAATCTATGGTGGAAGTCACGGAATCTCAGCACAAGAATTTATAACTTTAGAACTGTCACAAATTATTGCTCATACTTACGTGATTGGATGATCTTGTGGAACACGTGGACTTTTTAGCACTCTGTTGTTTTGGAGACACGCTTGTTTTATCCATATATTCATTTATTGATTCAACTCTTTTACATAATTTAATATTCATATAATTTAATATTTTTATTCACGTGCACTTTTAATATATTATTTTAATATAATATATTATTTTTTTATTCAAATATTTATTATTCTGCAATAAGTATTCCACATTATTTATTAGATATGAATTTTTTGAATATGCACTCTCTCCAATAATTTATTCACATTAAACTGTGAAAATACCATATAGCGCTGCTACAAATACCGGGCGGACACAACCTAAAGTCATTCTATCTGTCAAGCCGTATATTTGTACTTTTTCCAATACTCTTGTTTGCATAAGCAGCTGCTTCAAAATGTGTATATAGATCTCCTATACTCTCACATTTTTACTTGAATTGTCCTTCACAGACAACCTGAGTATCCAATTCTATCACTCACACACACACCTTTGATATTCATTTATTTAATTATATTTTAATATACACAGGTTTTCACTAAATATATATTTTTTCATTTACCTATATATTTATTATCACATATTAAATATATTTATTTATTTATTTATATATATGAGCACTTTTTTGGGATCTTGATCACCCACCATCCCAAATACTAGTACACAAACCCAAGGAGCGCAGAGCGGTGTTTTAAATAGGAGGGCAGAAAATATAAACACCCCTTTTAATGTGTTGGAATGGCCTAGTCAAAGCCCAGACCTCAATCCAATAAAAAATCTGTGGGTAGATTTAAAGATTGCTGTTCACAAGCGCAAACCATCCAACTTGAAGGAGCTGGAGCAGTTTTGCAAGGGGGAATGGGCAAAAATCCCAGTGGTAAGATGTGGCAAGACTCATAGAGACTTATCCAAATCAACTTGAAGCTGTGATAGCCGCAAAAGGTGGCTCTACAAAGTATTGACTTTAGGGGGGTGAATAGTTATGCACATTGACTTTTTCTGTTATTTTTGTCCTATTTGTTGTTTGCTTTACAATAAAAAAAAAAAAAAAAACATCTTCCAAGTTGTGGGCATGTTCTGTAAATTAAATTATGCAAATCCTCAAACAATCCATGTTAAATTCCAGGTTGTGAGGCAACAAAACATGAAAAATGCCAAGGGGGGTGAATACTGTGTCTCTAGCAATGCATGGTGTATGCTCCTCATCAATGCACCTTTACTTCTTCCAAACCAGCATCTTCTTTTTTTGGTCATTTTCCCCTCCTGGCCTTTGACCACTCCTGAGCATGCACACAGGAGTTACTGGAACTTGGCTCCATTCTTAGCATCTTACAAATGGTAGCAGTGGCAGGAGGTGTACAGTGCACTGTGCATGTACCCTGAGCAGTGCACACAGAGTATAAATGTGCTATCAGACAGGTAAATTAGTACTTTGTCAGAACAGACATACTCAGTCTCTTCCATCAAATTGCTCTACCTCCCAGGATTATTGTTTAAAGTTTAGTTTTCCTAGATAAAATACAGGGGCTGCCTCTCCTTCTGGTGAACCCCATAACACACCTGCTAGTGATCCTGGAACACTGCTTCTGGGGATCCTGGAATGAACTTGCATGTGATCCAGGAAAACACCAGCTGGTGATACTGGCACACACTGTGGGATGTACGGACAAATATATTGGTATTGCTGGAATATGCCTACAGGTGATCCTTTAATACACCTTCTGGTGATCCTGAAATGCACTTACATGTGATCCAGCAAAATATTGTCTGGTGATACTGGCAAACACCAACTAGGGATGCTTTGACACATCTACTGGTGTTTCTGGAACATATTTGCTGTTGTTTCTGGAATACACTTTCTGATAGTCCTGAAACATGCCTTCTGGTAATCCTGAAATACACCTGTCAGAGACCCTGAAACACCCCTTCTGTTGATCCTGGAGTGCACCTGGTGGTCCTGGAAAACAATGGCTGGGGATGCTTGGACACATCTGCTGACTATGCTAGAACATATACCCATTGGTGATGCTGGGACACACCTTCTGCCTAGCTTTAACACAGCTAGGTAATGCTGAAGCATTCCTGCTGGTGATCTTTTAATACACCTTCTGGTGATCCTAAATGCATCTATCTGTGATCCAGCAAAACACTGGCTGGTGATGCTGGGACACATCTACTTGTGATTCTGGAACATGCCTGCTGGTGATCCTACAATATGCCTGCTAGTGATCCTGAAACACTCCTGGTGATCCCGTAATGTACTTGCTGGTGGTCCCGGAAAACACTGACTGCCGATTGCCGGTGGTCCCGGAAAACACTGACTGCCGATTGCTGGTGGTCCCGGAAAACACTGACTGCCGATCGCTGGTGGTCCCGGAAAACACTGACTGCCGATTGCTGGTGGTCCCGGAAAACACTGACTGCCGATGCTGGAACACGCCTGTTGATTATGCTGGGGCAAACCTTCTGTCTATCTTTAACACAGCAAATCTGTATAAGTTTACTTTAAAATGTATGTAAACCCTAACAATGGGTTTCTCTTATTTGCTCCCGTTTGGTCTGTTTAATATACAATTGTAGGCATTTTGTTATATCTGTTTTTTAAGGATCAACAAGGAAGCAACAAGTGTGTACGGCTTGAAGCCTATGCTGTGTAACTTCCCATATCTCTGTATCTGTAAGGTGTACAAATGGTAATATGTTATCCCGTGATACGTAGTAGTGTGCATGTTAAAGGACTTCGAAGTCCAGCCTGAGCTCGTTTGGCTGGGCTTCTCCTATGGGTCACAGGAGTGCATTCGTTTTGCACTCCTGTGACCTGTTTTCAGCAGAGAGCGGTCTGAAGTCCATGCTCTGATGCTCTGCTGACGTCACAGAGATCAGTCCAGGCACCACATCATCCTGGACTGATGCCTGTCTCAGCCTCTCAACGAGCCGCTGAGAGCCTTAGACAGCCACTCCCCACCCCCTCCATAGGTCAGCGCTCTGGTGAGCGAGGATGGAGTAGAGCGGAGAGCCGCTGACTGACAGGCAGCAGCTCTCCACTCGGGGAGCTGAGAGAACCAAGTAATCGGCGATGTTCGATCGCTCGGTGCAGAGGCGCCGGGGACAGATTCTGCATCCACCTAGGTAAGTGTAAAAGGGAAAAAAAAATACGTGCCCTCGCTATAGACGAAAGACGGCTGCAGCGCGGACGCTCCCTGCAGGGAGGACGTCCCTGGACATCCTGTTTACTTCCCTAATGCGCGCTCCTGAGAGCGCGCATCGGGGAAGTTCTGTGCTGGCCGTGTCCGTCGGACACAGCCAGTCACAGATCGCTGTAAACGGCCAATCACAGCGGGCGTTTACAGCGAGATCGGCGTGTCCAATGAGAGATGATCTCATATGTAAACATATGAGATCATCTCTCAGCGCCGCTCTGCCTCCTCACACAGACAGCGTGTGAGGAGGGAGAGATGAACAGCGCCGCTGCGCCGTAAGTAAAAAAAAAAAAAAATAAAAAAAAAAAGTGAACTGTCCCCGCTGCCATGCTGCCATCTGTCCCCAGTACCACCTGTCCCCAGTACCATCTGTCCCCAGTGCCATCTGCCAGTGCCACCTGTCCCCAGTGCCACTTGTCCCCAGTGCCACTTGTCCCCAGTGCCATCTGTCATCAGTGCCATCTGTCATCAGTGCCACGTCAGTGCCACGTGTCATCAGTGCCACGTCAGTGCCATCTGTCATCAGTGCCACGTCAGTGCCATCTGTCATCAGTGCCATATCAGTGCCACGTGTCATCAGTGCCACGTCAGTGCCATCTGTCAGTGCCACGTATCAGTGCCATCTGTCATCAGTGCCACCTGTCAGTGTCACGTGCCATCTGTTATCAGTGCCATCTGTCATCAGTGTCACGTGTCATCAGTGCCACGTATCGGTGCCATCTGTCATCAGTGCCACGTATTAGTGCCATCTCTCATCAGTGCCACGTATTAGTGCCACATGATATCAGTGCCACGTATAAGTGCCATCTGTCACCAGTGCCACATATTAGTGCCATCTGTCAGTGTCACGTGTCATCAGTGCCCCGTATTAGTGCCATCTGTCATCAGTGTCACGTGTCATCAGTGCCCCGTATTAGTGCCATCTGTCATCAGTGCCACATCAGTGTCACGTGTCATCAGTGCCACCTGTCATCAGTGCCACGTCAGTGTCACGTGTCATTGTCCTGGTGCTCCAGGGCCTTCAAAATGTAATAGGTAGTCAACAATTTAGATGTGTAATTTATGCTCCTAGAACACGTGATGGCGCTCCCTGCATGTTGGGCCTCTCTAAGTGGCCAGGCTGTGGAAAAGTCCCACACATGTGGTATCGTAATACTCAGGAGGAGTAGCAGAATTTATTTTGGGGTGTCATTTGTGGTATACACATGCCATGTGAGAGAAATAACCTATTACAATGACAATTTTGTGGAAAAAAATTAAAAATAAAAAAAGAATTCATTTTGCAAAAAAATGTGGGAAAAAAATGACAACATCAAAAAGCTCACCATGCCTCTTACTAAATACCTTGGAATGTCTACTTTCAAAAAAGGGGTCATTTGGGGGGGGTATTTGTACTTTCCTGGCTTGTTCGGGTCACAAGAAATGAGATAGGTCACCAGTGCATCAGATGTGATCAATTTTGTATGATTCGCACCACAGATTGTAGTTTGTAGATTGTAGATTTGTAGATTGTAGATTGAGTCTGTAACTTTCACAAAGACCAAATAATATCCACTGATTTGGGTTATTTTTACCAAAGATATGTGGCAGTATAAATTGTGGCCAAAATGTATGAAGAAAAATTAATAATTTGCTAAATTTTATCACAGAAACAAAGAAAAATGCGTTTTCTTTCAAAATTTTCGGTCTTTTTTCATTTATAGCGCAAAAAAATAAAAAACCCAGAGGTGATCAAATACCACCAAAAGAAAGCTCCATTTGTGGGAAAAAAAGGACAAAAAATTCATTTGGGTACAGTGTTGCATGACTGAGTAATTGTCATTCAAAGTGTGAGAGCACCGAAAGCTGAAAATTGGTCTGGGCAGGAAGGGTGTTTAAGTGCCCAGTAAGCAAGGGGTTAAGTATATATTGTTTGTAATGCCTCAACAGGGTGCGTTGATAATCTTCTGTTGGGTGGCCGCATACAATCTGATTGTGTTCCCACAATGTGAAAAAAGTATCAATGATTGTTGCGCCTATACCCTTAATATCAAGTGTGCATAAAGTAAATATGTGGTCTTCAAATCATAAAATTCCATGATATCCTATAGATACACAATCCTGTGCTATTATAACAAACAATTGACAATAAACAAACAATACCGTATTTATCGGCATATAACACGCACCCCAAGTTTAGGAGGGCATTTTAAGGTAAAAAGTTTTAGGAGGGAAGTTTAACCACTTGCCGACCGGCGCACGACGATATACGTCGACAGAATGGCACGTACAGGCAGGAGGGCGTATATATACGTCCCTCCTTTAGCCTGTCCGTGCCATCGGGAGCGCGCCGGGAGCGGCGCGCTCCCGCGCCGGTCGGGACCCCCGTGAGTCCGGCCGCGGTCCCCGCGGACTCGATCGCCGCGGGGACTCCCGCGATCGTCTCACGGAGCGGCTAAACGGGGAGATGCCGAGATAAACAGCATCTCCCCGTTCTGCCTAGCAACTAGTGACGCCGATCTCTGCTCCCTGTGATTGGAGCAGAGATCAGCATTCACTAGCTGACAGCCACGCCCCCCCACAGTAAAAAAAACACCCCTAGGCCTACTTAACCCCTACACTGCCACCTTGTGGTTAACTCCTAAACTGCCAGTGTCATTTATACAGAAATCAATGCATTTAAATGCATTAATTGCTGTAAAAATGACAATGGTCCCAAAAATGTGTCAAAAATGTCCGATGTGTCCGCCATAATGTCGCAGTCACAAAAAAAAATCGCAGATCTCCGCCATTAATAATAAAAAAAAAATTATTAATAAAAATGCTATAAAACTATCCCCTATCTTGTAAACGCTATAACTTCTGCGCAAACCGATCAATAATCGCTTATTGCGATTTTTTTTACCAAAAATATGTAGAAGAATACGTATCGGCCTAAACTGAGGAAAAAAAATGTTTTTTTATATATTTTTGGGGGATATTTATTATAGCAAAAAATAAAAAATAATGCATTTTTTTTCAAAATTGTCGCTCTATTTTTGTTTATAGCGCAAAAAATAAAAACCGCAGGGGCGATCAAATACCACCAAAAGAAAGCTCTATTTGTGGGAAAAAAAGGACGTCAATTTTGTTTGGGAGCCACGTCGCACAACCGCGCAATTGTCAGTTAAAGCGACGCAGTGCTGAATCGCAAAAAGGGGCCTGGTCCTTTGGCTGCAAATTGGTCCGGTCTGAAAGTGGTTAAGGAAAAAAAAACATTTAAATGCCCATCAATGCAGCCTTATCAGTGTGCATCTGCAGCCTTGTCCATCATTTGCAGCTTGCCCAGCATCATTTTCAGCTTGCCAGTGTCTATTTGCAGCCTTGCCCACGTTTAAATTTCCAGCCGCCGAGACAGACCGAGCGAGCGCCGCCGAAAAATACTGAGCGCCGCCGAAAAAGACCGAGCGCCGCCGAAAAAGACCGAGCCTCCGCTCGCAGTCCTGCCTCCCTGCTGGGCGGGACTGCGAGCGGAGTACACTACAGTCGGCTCGGTCTTTTTCGGCAGCGCTCGCTCCAGAAACAGCAGGGAGGCGGGACTGCGAGCGGTCTTTTTCGGCGGCGCTCTGTCTTTTTTTGCGGCGCTCGCTATTTTTTGTGTCACAGACAGTGGGGATCGCCGTATAACACGCACCCACGACTTTCCCGCGATTTTAAGGGGGAAAAAGTGCGCGTTATATGCCAATAAATACGGTAATCAATAAAAGTGAGTGCTTCAACTCCAATGAATGTATTCCATGCAAAATCTAGAGTTGAAGCACTCGCACTTTTATTGATTATTGTTTGTTTATTGTCAATTGTTTGTTATAATAGCACAGGATTGTGTATCTATAGGATATCATGGAATTTTATCAATTGAAGACCACATAGCCCCAATCTATCATGGATATCAATTGTTTCCAACCACAATCAATTGATATCCATGACAGATTGTAGCTTCTGACATGTCTGCTTTTATCTAAGGAAATGTGAGTACCATGGCTGTTTTTTATGTAGCGGTGGCGACATGCGCGTCCTCTCCCATTGATGCCTGGCTGCAGACTGAGGGGAAGATGGTCCCTGCTCGGCTCCATAGCATGGGAGGGTGGAAGTGACGTCAAACCTCACTTCTGCCCATAGCTCTTAAAGGAGACATTTTTTTTTTCATTGACATTTTTTTTTTTTTTGTGTAAATATGAGATCTGAGGTCTTTTTTACCCCCAGATCTCATATTTAAGAGGTCCTGTCATGCTTTTTTTTCTATTACAACTGATGTTTACATTCCTTGAAATAGGAATAAAATTGACCCAAACATTTCTTTTTTTTAAAAGACAGTGTCAAAATAAAAAATAAAAAGTAAAATAAATAAGATTTTTTTTTTTTAAAGCTCCCCGTCCTGACGAGCTTGTGCGCAGAAGCGAACACATACGTGAGTAGCACCGCATATGCAAACGGTCTTCAAACCACACATGTGAGGTATCGCCGCGATCGGTAGAGCGAGAGCAATAATTCTAGCCCCAGAGCTTCTCTGTAACTTTAAACTGGTAACCTGTAAACATTTTTAAACATCGCCTATGGAGATTTTTAAGCTTAAATGTTTGTCGCCATTTCACGAGCGGGGCGCAATTTTGAAGCGTGACATGTTGGGTATCTATTTACTCGGCGTAACATTATCTTTCACAATATAAAAAACAATTGGGCTTACTTTACAGTTTTTTTATCTTCTAATTCAAAGAAGTGTATTTTTTCCAAAAAAAAGTGCGCTTGTAAATACAGTGTGACAGAAAGTATTGCAACAACCGCCATTTTATTCTCTAGGGTGTTAGAAAAAATAAATATAACTATATATATATATATATATATATATATATATATATATATAATGTTTGGGGGTTCTAAGTAAATTTCTAGCAAAAAAAATAATAATTTTAACTTGTAAGCAACAAGTGTCAAACGGCGGCTCGGGGCTGAAGTGGTTAACCACTTGCTGACCAGTCGTCGTCATTATACTGCAGCAGGTCGGCACGATCCCGCAAACCATCGTAGCTGTACGTCGGCTCCTTTAAGCGGGATAGCAGGCGCCCGCTGCACTGCGGGGGGTGCCAATACTCGTGACCGGTGCTCGCAATGACCGCCAGCCACGAGCATTCGCGGGCACGAGAGGCAGAACAGGGACGTGTGTGTGTGTGTGTGTAAACACACAAATCCCTGTTCTGTGAGGAGAGGAGATGCAGATCGTGAGTTCCTAGCTAGATAGCTAGGAACCACAATCTGTCATCTCCTATAGTCAGTCCCCTCCCCCTACAGTTAGAACACACACCCAGGGAACACAATTAATCCCTTGATCGCCCCCCTAGTGGTAACCCCTTCCCTGCCAGTGACGTTAATACAGTAATCAGTTCATTTTCATAGCACTGATCGCTGTATAAATGTCAATCCCAAAAATGTGTCAAAAGTGTCCGATGTGTCTGCCATAATGTCGCAGTCACGATTAAAATCGCAGATCGCCGCCATTACTAGTAAAAAAAAAAATAATAATAAAATGCCATAAATATATCCCCTATTTTGTAGACGCTATAACTTTTGCGCAATGAACTGTACTGTAATTGTGTTGTCCCCCCTATACATTGTAAAGCGCTGTGTAAACGTTTGGGCCTTTATAAATCATGTATAATAATAATAATAATAATAATTTTTAGTACCAACAATTTGTAGAAGAATACATATCGGCCTAAACTGAGAAAAAAATTAGCTTTTTTTTAAAAAAAAAATTGGGGATATTTATTATAGCAAAAAGTACAAAATAATGTGTTTTTTTTTTTAAATTGTCTGTCTTTTTTTGTTTATAGTGCAAAAAAATAAAAACCGTAGAGGTGATCAAATACCACCAAAAGAAAGCTCTATTTGTGGGGAAAAAAAGGATGTCAATTTTGTTTGGGTGCAGCATTGCATGACCGCGCAATCGTCAGTTAAAGCAACGCAGTGCTGTATTGCAAAAAATGGCCTGGTCATTGAGCAGCCAAATCTTCCGGGCTGAAGTGGTTAATGGCTGTGTGTTGAGTTATTTTGAGGGGACAGCAAATTTACACTGTTATACAAGCTGTACACTCACTACTTTACATTGTAGCCAAGTGTAATTTCTTCAGGGTTGTCACATGAAAAGATAGAATAAAATATTTACAAAAATGTGAGGGGTGTACTTACTTTTGTGAGAAACTGTGCATCCAAGTCTGCTTGTACGTCAGTGACAAGTGCGTGTTCCAACATCAACCATAGGTGTGCCACAGCTTTGCCAGAAGATGTGTTCCTGGACCACCAAAACGGGTTTTCAGTATTGTGTCCCAGTATCACCAACAGGTGTGTTCCAGGAGCATATAAAATAATCACAAAAGGAAATAAAAAATTCTAAAAGAGATCTTTTTAAAATAAAGTACTCTACACTGTATTTCGGTCATGAGCTGCTGATAAATACGTTACATGCAGCAATGATTCTGGAACACACTTGCTGGTGATCCTGGAAAACACTTATTGGTGATCCTGGAACACACTTGCTGGTGATCCTGGAACACACTTGTTGGTGATCCTGGAACACACCTGCTGGCAATACTAGCACGTGAAAAAAATCCTAATCCAAAGTCCCTGATAAACAGATGAGCTCTAGGGGATACATTTATGACTCTATATAGAAAATAAAAACAGAGAATAAAATAAAAAGTGTAAGTAATATTGGTCTGGAATTTTTTTTTCCTTGTGAGTGCAGTTGTGGCAAGAGCATTTAAAATGTAGGTGCTAAACTTCTGACCTTACACATAGTTTAATCATACTCTTAAAGCCCAATTTCCTCCTCCCAGCCACCTAGATTGTAACATGTGTGGTCAGTCTAGAGCAAAGTTGTAGCTTATGTAATTTCTTCAGGGTTGTCACATGAAAAGATAGAAGAAAATATTTATAAAAATGTGAGGGGTGTACTCACTTGTGTGAGATACTGTGCATCCAAGTCTGCTTGTACGTCAGTGACAAGTGCGTGTTCCAACATCACCCGTAGGTGTGCCACAGCTTTGCCAGCAGATGTGTTCCTGGACCACCAAAACGTGTTTTCAGTATTGTGTCCCAGCATCACCAACAGCTGTGTTCCAGGAGCATATAAAATAATCACAAAAGGAAATAAAAAAATTCTAAAAGAGATCTTTTTAAAATAAAGTACTCTACACTGTATTTCGGTCATGAGCTGCTGATAAATACATTACATGCAGCAATGATTCTGGAACACACTTGCTGGTGATCCTGGAAAACACTTATTGGTAATCCTGGAACACACCTGCTGGCAATACTAGCACCTGAAAAAAATCCTAATCCAAAATCCCTGATAAACAGATGAGCTCTAGGGGATACATTTATGACTCTATATAGACTATTTACTCTATAGAGATGTACAATGTTTTATATTCACAGCCACACCAGCTTAGAGAAAGCAGCATTTATTACCCAGCACACAGAATTCCAAAATAGCGCTTCTATTTCTGTCTCATAAATATCGCTGTGTGTTGATAATTTCCCAGTGTGCCGCATTATTCAAGCTGAAAGTTTGCAGGGTTTTTGCTTATTTTTGGGCATTCCAGCTGGAGAGACATAAACAGTTTGTCTCCAAAATATTATTCCTGCCGTCATGCACAATTAGATGGGAGAGCGCAAGAACAAGTCAGGCTCCTACTGCTACGGCCATTATGCTGAACAAGTTACAGGAATTAATTTGATTTCATTGATAGAGGGAGTGCTGCTGCTTCCTCACCATTCAACACAAATAGTACCCAAAATTATCTGACTGTGCAAAAAATTTGATTTAAACGTAGACATACAATCTCTGTACAATCTGCTCTAGACTGACCACACATGTTACAATCTAGGTGGCTGGGAGGAGGAAATTGGGCTTTAAGAGTATGATTAAACTATGTGTAAGGTCAGAAGTTTAGCACCTACATTTTAAATGCTCTTGCCACAACTGCACTCACAAGGGGAAAAAAAATTCCAGACCAATATTAATTACACTTTTTATTTTATTCTCTGTTTTTATTTTCTATATAGAGTCATAAATGTATCCCCTAGAGCTCATCTGTTTATCAGGGATTTTGGATTAGGATTTTTTTCACGTGCTAGTATTGCCAGCAGGTGTGTTCCAGGATTACCAACAAGTGTGTTCCAGGATCACCAGCAAGTGTGTTCCAGGATCACCAGCAAGTGTGTTCCAGGATCACCAACAAGTGTGTTCCAGGATCACCAGCAAGTGTGTTCCAGGATCACCAGCAAGTGTGTTCCAGGATCACCAGCAAGTGTGTTCCAGGATCACCAGCAAGTGTGTTCCAGGATTACCAATAAGTGTGTTCCAGGATTACCAGCAAGTGTGTTCCAGGATTACCAGCAAGTGTGTTCCAGGATTACCAGCAAGTGTGTTCCAGGATTACCAGTAAGTGTGTGCCAGGATCTCCAGCAAGTGTGTTCCAGGATCACCAGCAAGTGTGTTCCAGGATTACCAGCAAGTGTGTTCCAGGATTACCAGCAAGTGTGTTCCAGGATCACCAGCAAGTGTGTTCCAGGATCACCAGCAAGTGTGTTCCAGGATCACCAGCAAGTGAGTTCCAGGATTACCAGTAAGTGCGTTCCAGGATCACCAGCAAGTGCGTTCCAGGATTACCAGCAAGTGCGTTCCAGGATTACCAGTAAGTGTGTTCCAGGATCACCAGCAAGTGTTTTCCAGAATCACCATCAAGTGTGTTCCAGAATCACCAGTAAGTGTGTTCCAGGATCACCAGCAAGTGTGTTCCAGGATCACCAGCAAGTGTGTTCCAGGATCACCAGCAAGTGTTTTCCAGAATCACCATCAAGTGTGTTCCAGGATTACCAGCAAGTGTGTTCCAGGATCACCAGCAAGTGTGTTCCAGGATCACCAGCAAGTGTTTTCCAGAATCACCATCAAGTGTGTTCCAGGATTACCAGTAAGTGTGTTCCAGGATCACCAGCAAGTGTGTTCCAGGATTACCAATAAGTGTTTTCCAGCATCACCAGTGGAAGGAATAGTGCCCCCTCATTGGTATCAGTGGCAGGAATAGTGTCCCATCATTGGTATCAGTCAGAGGAATAGTGCCCTATTGTTGGTATCAATGGAAGGAATAGTGCCCTATCATTGGCGTCAGTGAGAGGAATACTGCTCCTTTATTGGTGTCAGTGGGAGGAAAAGTGCTACGTCATTGGTATTAGTTGAATTAATAGTGCTCGATTGTTGATATCAGTGGGAGGAATAGTGCCTCATCATTGGTATTAGTGAGAGGAATAGTGCCCCATCATTGGTGCCAGTGGGAGGGATAATGCCTCATCATTGGTGACAGTGGATGGAATAGTTCTCCATTATTGGTGCCAGTGGGGGTAATAGTGCCCCATCATTGGTATTAGTTGAATTAATAGTGCTCCATTGTTGATATCAGTGGGAGGAATAGTGCCTGATCATTGGTATTAGTGAGAGGGATAGTGCCCCATCATTGGTGCCAGTGGGAGGCATAATGCCTCATCATTGGTGACAGTGGGTGGAATAGTTCTCCATTATTGGTGCCAGTGGGGGTAATAGTGCCCCATCATTGGTATTAGTGGGGGGAATAGTGCCCCAACATTGGTATTAGTAGAAGGAATAGCGCCCCTTCATTGGTATCAGTGGGAGGAATAGTGTCCCATCATTAATAATTAAGAAAAATAAATAAATAATTTTGTCATTTAAAAAAAAAAAAAAATGGCCCTTTAAGAGCTGTGGGCGGAAGTGACTTTTTGACGTCTCTTCCGCCCAGCAATTGTATGGAGACAGGTGGGGGCCATCTTGCCTTCACTCGTCTCCATACTGAGCCAGCAAGAGGACGTGATCGCCTCCTCCGCTGCCAATGGCTCCGGTAAGCGGCGGAAGGGCACCGCATCACGGCAGGGAAGGGGGGGCCCCTCTCCCGCCACTGATAAAAATGATCTCCCGGCGAATCCGCCGCAGAGACCACTTTTATCTTGTAGCGGAAGTCAGTCCCCAGCAGATGTACAGTTCCCAACTAGTTCTCTGCTTTTCTTCATATGATGGCTTTTATATTGTTTTATGAATAAAGCACCAACTTCAGTTGTGCCCCGTTCTTGAACAGGTGCGCATTTGCTGGTGTGTACATAAATAAAATGAAATAAGGGGATACTAGTTACACTATTCCCCTGGACTTTGACATTTTGCAATCCAAGGCATATTATTAAGTATTTCCATTGGCACTTATAATTGCCTGATAGAAATAATTCACTCTATATTCATACAGTAAACCATGCAGAAATTTCCAGGAGCAGGGCTGGAAGTATCTGATTGTGAAGACTCTGGGATACAACGCACCTAGCCCTTTAAATAAAGCCAAGCTGTTGTTTGAATTGGGTGACGGAGATTAGGTAAGAAAAGGAACATTGACTGTTTCCTGAAGTCCATTTTCCCCTGAAGATGGAGTCTGGCGGGACCTTGCCGGGAAACTGTCCGTCCAAAAACTGACAGACGTTGTGTGCCACTGGAAGCTCTGCCAGACTCCCCCATGCCTGGCAAGGGGCCCAGTGCAGCAATCAAGCATGAGAAAGGGTTGGCTGAGCCAGCGGGGATAAATTTGAACTGGACGGAAGATCCCACTTAAGTTCCCGGGAACCGTCACCGGCCTGGACAAGGAAGATACATGTGTAATCAGATCTCATTAGGAACTGTAGAGAGGAATAAAAAGACAACCTACTGTAACACCTGAACCAGTCCCACAGTTCCATTGACTTCTCCCTGGTTTGACATGGGCCTAACATCAGATGCAGTATCTCACAAAAGTGAGTACGCCCCTCACATTTTTGTAAATATTTTCTTCTATCTTTTCATGTGACAACACTTTCCAAAAAGGGGTCACTTGGGGGATATTTGTACTGTCCTGGCATTTTCGGGTCTCAAGAAATGAGATAGACCATCGGTACATCAGGACTGATCAATTTTTAGATCTACAGTATCTCACAAAAGTGAGTACACCCCTCACATTTTTGTAAATATTTTATCTTTTCATGTGACAACACTGAAGAAATGACACTTGTCTACAATGTAAAGTAGTGAGTGTACAGCTTGTATAACAGTGTAAATTTGATGTCCCCTCAACATAACTCAACACACAGCCATTAATGTCTAAACCGCTGGCAACAAAAGTGAGTACACCCCTATGTGAAAATGTCCAAATTGGGCCCGATTAGCCATTTTTCCTCCCCGGTGCCATGCGACTCGTTAGTGTCACAAGGTCTCACTTGGGAATGGGGAGCAGGTGTGTTAAATTTGGTGTTATCGCTCTCACTCTCTCATGGCACCTCATGGCAAAGAACTCTCTGAGGATCTGAAAAAAAGAGTCGTTGCTCTCCATAAAGATGGCCTAGGCTATAAGAAGATTGCCAAGACCCTGAAACTGAGCTGCAGCACGGGGGCCCAGACCATACAGCGGTATAACAGGACAGTTTCCACTCAGAACAGACCTCGCCATCGTCGAAGTTGAGTGCACCTGCTCAGCGTCATATCCAGAGGTTGTCTTTGGGAAATAACAAAAAAACACAATATTTTGTACTTTTTGCTAGGAGAGAAAGAAAGAAAGAAAGAAAGCAGAAGAGAGCAAAGGAGAGAATGAAAGAAAGAAAGAAAGCAGGAGAGAGTGAAGAAGAGAAAGAAAGAAAGAAAGAAAGAAAGAAAGAAAGCAGGAGGTGAACAAGAGAAAGGAAGAAAGAAAGCAGGGGAGAGTGAAGGAGAGAGAAAGGAAGAAGAAAAGAAAGGAAGTAAGAAAGCAGGTGAGAACGAAGGAGAGAAAGAAAGAAGAAAAGAAAGAAAGAAAAAGAAAGAGGGAGAGAGCTAAATTGTATTCATATAAAATGGCTATGTTATACCCATTAACCTGATTTTGCAGGAAGGAGAGAGCGAAAGAGAGAAGAAAGAAGGAGAAAGAAAGTTACCTGTCAGTACTTTGAGTTCAGAGCTTGTAATCTACATTCTTGTCCCGGGGCTTTGTCTGAGGCAGTATTCAATTTATTGGATTGGTATGGCAGCCAGGCGTCTAGCATTTTGAAAAGAAGAAATTGGCAATGGCATTCTCCATGATCTCTCAGTAGAGCGGTACTATCTTAAGATATTGTTATAGATCTAGAATGCTCTGAAGTTTTTCTTAAAGGGTTGCCCCTTATTACTAGGGATGGGCCCGGTGTTCGATTCGAACCCATGTTCGAATCGAACATCGGCCGTTCGTCCGCTCGTCGAAACCAGAACTCTGAGGGCCGTTCGCATCAAATTTGTGTGATGTGAACAGTCCACAATGCACTGCGCCAGTCACAGTGCATTGCTGGCTGATGATTGGCCAAGCATGCACTGTGACCTCGCATGCTTGGCCAATCATAGAGCCAGCGGCGATGAGAGCAATAATTGGCCACAGGCAGGATGCCTGTGGCCAATTATAGCTCAGGGTGTTTAGTACACGCCCCACACTATATAAGGCCGCCGCGCCGGCGGCCTCGTGTAGTGTGTTCCGGCATTAGGAACAATGACAGACTGTACTGTACGGTGTACACACTATATGAGCTTGTGATTCATTTCTGTGTGGGGAATAGTGTAGGGAAAGAGGAAAAATAGGCAGGGATAGTTTATTCTTCTCAGTGCTGTTCTCTAATCTCTACCAATCCAGCCATCTGCAGGAGTTAGTGTGTGTGTGTGCTGTGTGAGTATAGCACAGCACACTAAACCACCTCACCCTGTATCTGCCCTTCTGGCCTGTTGTCATCTAATCCAGCCATCTGCGACATGACATTAAAGCCGCATGCAGTTTTAAATGGCTTCTTTTTTCCTTTACAAATGTCATTTTTTGCAGGGACAGTTCTAAACACGGGAAACACATGCCACTTCACAGGCATACTTTAGACACCCCCCAGATACCATATTTAAAGGAATATTTCACTTATTTTTTTTTTCACTTTATGCATCATTAAAATGACTGCTCCCGAAAAAACGTCCGTTTTTAAAACTTCTTTTTGCATTGATATATGTCCCCTGGGGCAGGACCCGGGTCCCCAAACCTTTTTTATGACAATAACATGCATATTGGCCGTTATAATAATTAGCACTTTAGATTTCGAACGTTCGCGTCCATTGTAACTAATAGGGTTCTAACGTTCGCGCAAACTTTAGGTCCGTTCGCAGGTTCTGGTGCGAACCGAACCGGGGGTGTTCGGCTCATCCCTACTTATTACACATTACAACAAACTTGTTCAAATTTAAAACCATTATCGGTGCCTCTGCAGGAAGATTCATTGCAGGGGAATATTTTGGCGGAATCCTAATATTGTGTAATTTTTATGTCTGCCTGTGAACTGGTAATATTATACTCTCATGCGAGATTGAGGCCGTGCCCCTGGGACGTTTCCCGGGCAGGTTATTCCGTCTGTATTTAGTGATCTGACCCTGACCTCAGCCCCCTAGGGCCCTAGGATCCTTTTATTAGTGTGTGAGTGCTTGTATATGAAAAGTTTGGATGGCTGGGACAATAAAAGACTTATGTATATCTACTGTATAATTACATCTATATATTACATACTATACTATACATACTATATACTGTATTACCCATGTTTAGTCTTGTGATCTGTGATGTCACATGACTAAGGGTTGGGACATGTGGTGAAGCGTCACCGAGTGGTGGGCTGCCCCTGTACCTTCCCTTTAATGTCTGGTTGCACGGGATCATATACTACATGTCTTCTCAATATGTATGCCCATCGGTCTTTTTCTGTCGGAATTTCCGACGGACTTTGGATTGAGAACCTCTTCTCAATTTTTCCGACGGAAAACCTTTCTATCGGATTTTCCAATCGTGTGTATGCAATTCCGACACGCAAAATTCCGACGCATGCTCGGAAACAATTCGACGCATGCTCAGAAGCATTAAACTTCCCTATTATAGTGCAGTCGAACGTGTTTTATGCCGCTGTGTTACAGACCGTCGGAATTTGGTGTGACCGTGTGTAGGCAAGACAGTTTGAGCGAAATTCCGTCGGAATTCCGACAGGGGAAAACCATCAGAGCTTTTTCCGACGAGAATTCCGACCGTGTGTACGCAGCATTAGTGTATGTGTTATTGCTTGGCACTAAAGGGGCTGCTGGAACCAGACCTGCTCCTCCACCACTCCTGACATACAAGTTTGCCCTTTTTGAGAGCAATTTGACTGGAAGCTAATTTCCTATCAGTAATTCATCTTTGGGCTGTGGAATGCAATCCATACAAACAAAAGAAGGGCATATAAACTTAATTTCCATAGGGTGCCTAGTGGGGTGTGAGTCAAGGACCTCAGTGCTGAAACCACTTTAATCACCTACTGTAGAAGAAATGTAAGCAAGGAACTTATTTAAATTCTGTCCTTTTATTATAGGATTATTATTTATTTATTATACTACCAATCAACCAAGGCCACCTTAGTAAGGGGTCAACAGGGACATTTGTCCCAAGCCTAGCAGAACAGCCAAGAAACTTACAAGTAATGGATCAGTTCTTGTGTGTCTCAAGCTATCTAAGGCCCCCTGCCATCCTCTTCCACCAAGCTATATACAGCACCCTGCCATCTCCTCCCACCAAGCTATATACAGCACCCTGCCGGCCCCTCCCACCAAGCTATCTACAACCCCCTGCCAGCCCCTCTCACCAAGCTATCTACAGCCCCCTGCCATCCTCTCCCACCAAGCTATATACAGCTCCCTGCCATCTCCTCCCACGAAGCTATATACAGCACCCTGCCGGCCCCTCCCACCAAGCTATCTACAGCCCCCTGCCAGCCCCTCCCACCAAGCTATGTACAGTACCCTGCCATCGTCTCCCACCAAGCTATATACAGCCCCCTGCCAGCCCCTCCCACCAAGCTATCTACAGCCCCCTGCCAGCCCCTCCCACCAAGCTATATACAGCTCCCTGCCATCTCCTCCCACCAAGCTATATACAGCCCCCTGCCAGCCCCTCCCACCAAGCTATCTACAGCCCCCTGCCAGCCCCTCCCACCAAGCTATCTACAGCCCCCTGCCAGCCCCTCCCACCAAGCTATGTACAGCATCCTGCCAGCCTCTTCCACCAAGCTATGTACAGCTTCCTGCCATCTCCTCCCACCAAGCTATATACAGCACCCTGCCAGCCTCTTCCACCAAGCTATGTACAGCATCCTGCCATCTCCTCCCACCAAGCTATATACAGCACCCTGCCAGCCCCTTCCACCAAGCTATGTACAGCATCCTGCCATCTCCTCCCACCAAGCTATATACAGCACCCTGCCAGCCCCTCCCACCAAGCTATGTACAGCACCCTGCCAGCCCCTCCCACCAAGCTATGTACAGCCCACTGCCAGCCTCTTCCACCAAGCTATGTACAGCATCCTGCCATCTCCTCCCACCAAGCTATATACAGCACCCTGCCAGCCCCTCCCACCAAGCTATGTACAGCACCCTGCCAGCCCCTCCCACCAAGCTATATACAGCACCCTGCCAGCCTCTTCCACCAAGCTATGTACAGCATCCTGCCATCTCCTCCCACCAAGCTATATACAGCACCCTGCCAGCCCCTTCCACCAAGCTATGTACAGCCCCCTGCCAGCCCCTCCCACCAAGCTATGTACAGCACCCTGCCAGCCCCTCCCACCAAGCTATGTACAGCACCCTGCCGGCCCCTCCCACCAAGCTATCTACAGCCCCCTGCCATCTCCTCCCACCAAGCTATGTACAGCCCCCTGCCAGCCCCTCCCACCAAGCTATGTACAGCACCCTGCCGGCCCCTCCCACCAAGCTATCTACAGCCCCCTGCCAGCCCCTCCCACCAAGCTATGTACAGCACCCTGCCGGCCCCTCCCACCAAGCTATGTACAGCACCCTGCCGGCCCCTCCCACCAGCCATGATCTGTCTGCATTGCATAGAGGTGCACAGAGACCAAGTGATGGCATTACTGGGAATAAAATAAGCAATGTAATGGAAAGGTTTGATTTAACCATCGCAGGAGCATTTTGATGAGGAGATGAGGAAAGAACAGCCCAAGTTTGATGAAATCCTCGAAAACGTCTTTTGATTCTCTGGCTATTCGATGTTGTATAACAAAGTAAGAAATGTTTTTCGATGGATAAGATAGCACTTGGCCCCGTTCCTTTAAACAAGTTAAATCTTGACTTTCCGCAGCTCTCTTCCTATTTTGGAACCTGTCACCGTGATTCTGCTCATGTTGCTGCAAACACCAGGAAGTGGAAATCATTCATCAGTTCATTTTTTTCTCTCTCTGCGCTGTTAATCTTTACCGCCTCCTGCGTATAATTACATCCCATAATATTTCCCTGCAACTGCTGGAGAACTTTACAGCTAAAAAACATTTCCAGCCATCCTATTATTTGAAGAAAAATGTCATCAAGTCTATTAGGCCATAGAAACCAACGTTCATGGATTGATGGGGATTTAAAGGGGCACTTCACTTTTGCTATTTATTACCTGATTTTGCTGTAGAGATAGAGAGATCTGACTTCTCACTAACTCCCTCATTGTAAAGGCAGCGGGAGTGCTGATTGGGTGGGTCGGTCTGCTTTAATCACATGATCAGCCCCAGTCTTGCAATTGGAGAAAACCTGTTTGGAACGGCATTGCTTCTCTGCCTTTTGGCTAAGATCAAGTGTAGTATCTGTTCTTATCAGTTACCAAGTGGTGGCGCTGTGCTACTGTCCCTGATCCACGGCGGTGGGTTAGGGGTGGCGGTGGCTATGCAAATCCACTTGGTGTAATGGTAACCTGGATGGTTAGTATCAGGGAGAGCTGAAACCGGACTGCTCGAAGGATTACTGAGGGCCAGGGGCGGACTGACAACTCATGGGGCCCCCGGGCAATCAAAGATTATGGGGCCACACAGTATACACACACACATTATACAATCACACAGTATACACATACATGTACACACAGTATACACATACATGTACACACAGTATACACAGACATGTTTCTATTGGCTGAGAAGGTACTGGAGAGGTGGGGCAGCTATAATCTCTGGATTTTTAGACCAAAAAGGATGTCAGTAAGGGACATTTCAGAGACAGATGTAACTGAGGCTGGCAACCCTGATGGGGCCCCCAAGTGGCCCGGGGCCCTCGGGCAGTGCCCAAGTGGCCGAATGGTCAGTCCGCCCTTGCTGAGGGCCGTTAATAGGTCTCCTTTAGAGGAAGCCGGAAGGGTTACCTCCTGATGGGGATGGAGAAACACTGGGTCTGGCCTAGATTGGTGTGGCCCCTGTTCTCATCAGTTTTTCGGGCAAGAACACTGCCCCCCCCACTTTCCCACTGGGGGGCGGTTAGTATTTCATTAATGTAATTGGGTGGGAATGATGGGAGCGGTGGTGGAGCCTTTACCTCCTGGGGCTCTCCCTAAGCTCTCAGATCTCCATGCCTTCCTGGTTGGGACGGGGGCTGCACTGGTCTGGCTGTGGCCCTGGGGTGTAAAGAAGCCCGTGGGGTATGTGCCTCTGGAGCGGCTGTTAGTATTTCCCGAATGTAATTAGGTAGGAGTGACAGAAGCGATGGTTGGGCCTTGGGGTCAGGGGCTCTCCATAAGCTCTCAGATCTCCATGCCTTCCTGGTTGGGTTGGGGGCTGCACTGGTCTGGCTGTGGCCCGGGGTTGCAAGAAGCCCGTGGGGTATGTGCCTCTGGAGCGGCTGTTAGTATTTCCCGAATGTAATTAGGAAGGAATGGTGGTTGAGCCTTGGGGTCAGGGGCTCTCCCTAAGCTCTGAGAACTCCAGGCCTTCCTGGTTGGGGCGGGGGCTGTGCTGACTGGGCTGTTGGTCAGGGTTGGGAGAAAAGCCTGTGGTTAATGTGCCCCTGGAGTGGCAGTTCAGGGGTGCCGTACAATCACTGTGTGTGAGGGTCACTTTGATTAATGGCACCGTGGTCACTTCACCACACACACTTTTTTCACACCTGCCTCTAGGGCCGAGCCTTTTGGCTAGGACCAGAGGAATTTTTTATTCCTAGCCAAAGTGCCGGTCATTGTACTGCACAATGGCTACTTTTCACTTCTCCCACTTCCTTCTCCCCACTTTCTATTTATTTACCCCCTTGTTTGTCACTTTTTTGTTTGATGTGTTACATGTTTTGTCACAGTGTGATTAGTAGGGTGTGGGTCCTCGGGCCTACTCTGACAGTCATAGGAGGTAAAATAAAAAAATAAAAAATCATGTTTAATAGTTTGTTATAAAATTTAGCAAACAGGTAATTTTTCTGCTTCATTGATATGCGCTGATGAGGCGGCATTGGTGGGCACTGATAGGCTCCACTGGTGGGCACTGATAGGATGGCACTGATGGGGACAGATAAGTCGGTACTGATGGGCACGGATAAGGTGGCACTGATGGGCACGGATGGGTGGCACGGATGGGTGGCACGGATGGGCACTGATAGATGGCACTGATGGGCACTGATAGGTGACACTGGGCACTGATAGGTGGCACTGGGCACTGATGGGCACTGGTAGGGGACACTGATGGGCACTGGTAGGTGACACTGATGTGCAGCACTGTAAAGGCACATTGTGGGCACTGGCACTGTGGGCACTGACAGATGGCACTGTGGGCACTGACAGGTGAAGCTGGTGGGCACTGACAGGTGGAGCTAGTGGGCACTGGTAGGCGGCACTTGTAAAGGGCACAGGTGGGCACCATGGACCTTGGGCACATTGCAGTGATAAGGACTGATGTCCCTCTCACTGCCGCCGGTGATCGGCTTTTTTTTTTCCTCCTCGCGCTGTCAGCGTGAGGAGGAAAACAAGCCTATTACCGGCTCTGTTGTTATCACATGATCAGCTGTCATTGGCTGACAGCTGAGCACGTGGTAAGGGGTCGGGATCGACCCCTTACTCGGATCTGTGATCCAGCGAGTCTCACAGACTCGCTGATCACAGAGCGCGCTGCGTGCACCCTTCAGGGGGCGCGCAGTCGCTCATGAACGGGACAAGGTCAAAAGACGTAGTCCCGGCAAGTTAGATCCGCGCTGTAGCCGTCATTCGGCTATAGCGCGGATCTCAGGAGGTTAAAAAAAAAAAAGTGTGCCTCTGGAGTGGTAGTCCAGGGGTGCCGTAGTTTCACGGTGATGTGGATCACTTGAAATATGGCACCATATGGACTTTTTTTATTCCTGGCCGAAGGGCCGGCCATTGTGTCACACGGTGGTCACTTTTCACTTCCCCTCTACTTCCTTCCCCCTCTTCTTTTACTTAAGCCCTCTGTTTGTCGCGTTTTTGTCTTTTTTTGTTTGTTCGCATTTTTGCATGTGTGACTGGTCGGGTATAGGTCCTTGGGCCTGCCCTGAAAGTCTTGGGAGGGGGTGGACATGGCCTTCTGGCTAAGTTCGCCATCTCTCATGGGGTCTCCCTTCGGGGGAGCCCCACCTAGTACTTGGTGGGTCTGTTTTGGCAGACCCTCCAAAGAATGGGGCCCGTCTGGTTTCGGCCAGATGGACCAAGTGTAGTGTAAGTACCCCAGTTCCTGTTGGGAGCCTAATGCCCCAGGGGCATCAGGGCAAGGTCCTTTGAATACGGAGGACCATTGTAAACCCGTTGCACCTCTTTGTGTTTCACTCTTTATGTGTGAGCACTTTTTTCTGCTTTTGTTTTTGGAGTGTGTTCACACAGCAACGGGCTTTAAAAAAAAAAAAAAAAAAACGTCAGTGAGCCAATCATATGAGACGGAATTTTTGACAGTGTATGAAAATCACAGAAGCTGCAGACTGAAGTGAAAAGGTTACCTTATTATTGTTAAACTACAACAGCAGCCCCCAAAATTACAGCCCATGGACCTACAAGATTTTACCCAGCCCACAGCTGATATGCATAGTCTTTGCTTCTCCCGCACCCCCGCATCAGGGGTTCTGATTGGGACATTGATGTAAGTAGGGACCCTGATGGGGACCCTGATGTAAGCCGGGACTCTGATGGAGATCCTGAGGGAATTAGGGACTCTGATGGGGACACTGATATAAGGACTCTGATGGGGACACTGATATAAGGACTCTGATGGGGACACTGATGTAAGGTAGGACTGTGATGGGGACACTGATGTAAGGTAGGACTGTGATGGGGACACTAATTTTATGGAGAGACTCTGATGGGGACATGGACATACATTACGTTGGCATAGACCCTGATGTATGTGGGGGCACTAATATAAGGAGGGGTTCTGATGGGGACCTTGATGTAAGCAGGGACTCTGATTGAGATCCTAATGGAAGGAGAGACTCTGATGGGGACACTAATGTAAGGGGGGGGGGATCTGATGGGTAGTCTGATGTAAGGAGAGACTCTTATGGGGACACTAATGTAAGTGGGGACTCCAATAGGAACACTAATATAAGGATAGATTCTGATTGGGGCCCTAATGTAAGTACAGACTCTGATGGGGACACTGATGGAAGTAAGGGCTCTCATGGGGACACTGATGTAAGGTGGGGAATCTGATGGGTATCCTGATGTAAGGAGAGACTCTGATGGGGACATTGATATAAGGGGTTATTCTGACATGGACCCTAATGTATGTGGGGACACTAATATAAGGAGGGGTTCTGATTGGGACCTTGATGTAAGTAGGGACCCTGATGAGGACCCTGATGTAAGCTGGGACTCTGATGGAGATCCTGATGGAAGGAGAGACTCTGATGGGGACACTGATATAAGGACTGTGATGGGGACACTGATATAAGGACTGTGATGGGGACACTGATGTAAGGTAGGACTGTGATGGGGACACTAATTGTAAGGAGAGACTCTGATGGGGACATGGATATAAGGGTTTACTCTGGCATAGACCCTGATGTATGTGGGGACACTAATATAAGGAGGGGTTCTGATAGGGACCTTGATGTAAGCAGGGACCCTGATGGAGATCCTGATGGAAGGAGAGACTCTGATGGGGACACTAATGTAAGGGGGGGGGGAATCTGATGGGTATTCTGATGTAAGGAGAGACTCTTATGGGGACACTGATGTAAGTGGGAACTCCAATGGGAACACTAATATAAGGATAGATTTTGATTGGGGCCCTAATGTAAGTACAGACTCTGATGAGGACACTGATGTAAGGAGGGAATCTGATCAGTACATTGATGAAAGGGGGGACTAGGGACTCTGATGGATACCCTGATGTGAGGGGAACTTTAATGGAGACCCTGATGTAGGTAAGAACTCTCCTGGGGACCCTGATGTAAGGAGAGACTCTGACGGGTACCCTGAAATAAGAAAGGGGGACTCTGATGGGATCACTAATGTAAGGGGGGAATGCCTTGATATTTGCATAACCCCTCCATAGAGCCCGCCCACTGCTTACATCAGGACTGGGGTCTCCTGGGGGGAGTACTGAGGCCCAGTGCTGAAATATTTTAAGGAAGATCCTGCATGTACAACACCCCGCCGGCCATGATCTGCCTACATTGCATAGAATAGCAGATACCCAATGATGATATTTTTTAAGTCTAAAATAAAATATGTAAAGAAAACGGAAACTTTTTTTATTAAAAAATGTCCTGTATATTTGGGGGGGGGGGGGGGGGGGGGGGGGGGGGGGGATCTTAGCCGATTATAATGCGTTATACAACGAGGTGCGGTTCTGCGCTCCATAGTGATTTTCTTATGCAGAAGGTGTTCCTCTTGTTGGAAGATGTTTTTCCGATAGATCTAATCTATCATCCGATGGAACGGAATGATTTTCTTTGGAGAATGGCGGTTTTGATTTTTTGATGGCGTTCTCTTATTTTCTCCCCCCCTCCCTCCATAGATCACAGATGACTGTCACACACATCCTGCTCCGTCTCTCCAGCCAGCCCTTCAATAAACTTGGTTCCCTGTCCTCCTGCCATAACTCCGGGACTGTATACAGATTGATGGGGGAGCGGGGTAGGTCTGTCGCCAGATCGCCCTTCACCTGCTTCCTGCTTACAGCACCTGTCACCCTGACACGGAGCAGAGACGCCGGCGCTGTATGTGAAGACGCAGAGGGCCGCCGTGCGTTGGGAGACCAGCGGGACGTCTGCAGGACCATCGGGGATCCGCATCGGACTCTGCGACAATCTTATCAATAAAAAGGAAATAATAATAATAAAAAAGGAAAATAGTAATAATAAAAAGGGAAATAATAATAATAATAAAACAAATGAAAATAATAATAATAATAAAAAGGGAAATAATAATAAAAAAAAAAAGGAAAACAATAATAATAATAATAATAATAAAAAAAATGAAAATAATAATAAAAAAATGAAAATAATAATAAAAAAAATTAAAATAATAATAAAAAAAATGAAAATAATAATAATAAGAATAATAAAAAAAAATGAAAATAATAATAATAAAAAAGAAAATAATAATAATAAAAAAAGGAAAATAATAATAAATAAATTATTAAATAAACTGAACTCAAACCTCAAACCCCTCACCCCCACCATAGGAGATAACTGCCCATTTTTGTCTACTTACCTCATCCCTTGCTCCACTGGCAGACAGCTCTCTATTCTCGCTGCCATGTTGTGGGTGGAGCCTCAGCGCCCCCCCATTTACAATTGGACTGCATTTCACATCAGGGTGCTACCAATGGAAAAGCGGCTAGGTCACGTGGAGGGGGAGGAGCCTGCAGGTGCGAGGGATCAGCTGCATTTTAGGTACCCTGGACCTAAATGAGCAATTTAATCCTTGCAGTGCTGTAGGCAGGTGCAGTCTATTTTCTCCACTGTAGGTGGCACTCGACCGCAAGTGCATTGCAGCTGGAGGGGGAATTCAAGAGGAACATGGTTCCTCTATGGTTAACTGGGCCACTGGGGGGAAGCTATCCGATTGGATGTTGCCACCCCGTGTGACTCTGGCAGCCATCTTGGATCAGGCAGAGACCTATTTAAGGCATTGGCTCCCAGGCTTGGCACGCATTTCGCATTGTGGGTAGTGAAGGGTCAGGTCACCCGTCTGAGACACGGAGAGTGAATAGCCGCAGGGAGAGGTTCCAGATGAGTAGGACTTATTGTGGAATGTCTTTGCCGCCACATATACGCATTACATGGGCAGTAAGAGGTTAAAAAAAATAATAATTGAATCATAACTTTACCCAATTTTTAATCTCACAGAACACCCGGCAGATCTATAAAGGACAAAAATGAATGCAGCTATATTATCATAATTTATATTAATTAATTTATATTGTAAAGCGCTGCGTAAACTGTTGGCGCTATATAAATCCTGTATAATAATAATAATCATAAAATGTATTTTTTAAAGGCAAGTTAAGTCAGTACCTGAATATGACTTGGTATCAGCCTATCTTGCCATCCATCTACAGCAGAGCTCAGTGAAGAAGAGGGAGAAGCAGCACAAGAAACTAATTAGCTGTTCTGTAATGCAATGGGTCATGCTGATAGGGGGGAGAGCAGAGTGACAGACAGATGAGCTTATCAGTCTGCTGATTCTCCTGTCACCATCCAATCACAGGGTTATTTTGGGGGGGGGGGGGGGGTTAGACCTGTGAGTGTAAAAGGAGAAGCAGAAGAAGACTGATGAGCTCATCCCTCTGTCACTCTGCCCTCGCCTCCTATTAGCTTTTTCTTTTCTTTTTGTACAGTAGAAGGAGTGTTCTCTGACAGTGACGGCCCAGCCGTAGGGGGCACAGGGGCGCTGCCCCCCCCCCAAAAGATTAATAAAAATAAAAATGTAAAAAATACTGGCCCTTTAAGTGTGTGCGGGATGCTGGACACACAGGTGTATGGGAAGCATGACGTGTTTGCCATCACATGGTGGCAAACAAGCAGCTCTATTGGCTTCCTTTAGAAAGTCCTTGAGGTGCCTCTGCACCCTGAACACTCCCTCTATAGTATGGGGACTCTGATGGGAACATTTAATGTAAAGGGGGACTCTGATGGGGACATTTAATGTAAAGGGGGACTCTGATGGGGACATTTAATGTAAAGGGGGACTCTGATGGGGACATTTAACCACTTCAGCCCCGGACCAATTTGCAGCCAAAAGACCAGGCCACTTTTGCGATTTTGCGTGGTCATGAGACGTGACTCCCAAACAAAATTGGCGTCCTTTTTTTCCCACAAATAGAGCTTTCATTTGGTGGTATTTGATCACCTCTGCGGTTTTTATTTTTTGCGCTATAAACAAAAATAATAAATATCCCCAAAAAATATATAAAAAAACGTTTTTTTTTTCTCTCAGTTTAGGCCAATACGTATTCTTCTATATATTTTTGGTAAAAAAAACCGCAATAAGCCTTTATTGATTGGTTTGCGCAAAAGTTATAGCGTCTACAAAATAGGGGATAGTTTTATAGCATTTTTATTAAAAACATTTTTTTTTACTAGTAATGGCGGCGATCAGCGATTTTTATTGTTACTGCGACATTATGGTGGACACATCGGACATTTTTGACACATTTTTGGGACCATTGTCATTAATACAGCAATCAGTGCTATTTAAATGCATTGATTCCTGTAAAAAATGTCACTGGCAGTGAAGGGGTTAACCACTGGGGGCGGGGGAGGGGTTAAGTGTGACCTGTGTGTTTTTTTTACTGTACGGGGGCGTGGCTTGGTGTGTGACATCACTGATTGTCTTTCCCTATGATAGGGATCAGTGACAGTCTCACTAGGAAGCACAGGGAGAGGTTTGTTTACACAGACCTCTCCCCGTTCTTCAGCTCTGTGACCCGATCGCGGGACACAGGTGGCGATCGGGTCCGCGGGTTCTGCGGTCACGGAGCTCAGGACCGGGTTGTGCTAGGAAAAAAATGCTCCATATGGTGCAAATTAACCAATATAGTTTTATTGGAATAAAAAGTCTCACAATGAAGGAGCAAATTAAAAATAGTCCAGTTATAAAAGATACAAGCTAAAAACAGTAAAGGGTGTAATGTGTAAAGTATCAGATAAAATCCCTACGCGTTTCGACCTAGTGGTCATCAACAGGGGCAACCAGTGTTTTAGCGCTTCACATATTTTTTCCACAATGTGTTGAATTGTTTTGTACGTGTTCTTTCATTTCTGAACATGCCTAGTCTTGCTCTTCAAATTTTTTTTTTTGCCAGAAAACCGTAAAATCGGACGTTGTGGTCACATCAGACAAAAATTTCGTAGCCTGTTCCAGTTCCAGTTCCAGTTTTTGTCTAACGAAAATTCGTAATCGGCTGTCAAAAGCAGCATAACGATCACAAAATAGGCAGATCGTATGAAATTTATCTTCAGATTTTCTGACCGTGTGTTCGGGCCTTTAGGCTCTGCCTTTCAATTTTGGCTTTGCTGCCCACAGGCTTGTTTCCTGTTAGTGACTCACAGCCAGGCAACCAGCGTTTTCAGAAAGAAGTGAACATGAAAAAACGACTTGCTTTTCTTTTATGTGGTTTCATTTCTAGGACTCCACAAGGATGGATAGTGTTAGATTTGATGTCTCCGTGTCCCGTCTGTGATGGGGAGGGGGGGGGGGGGGGGACTCTGGTTGTAAAGTGGATCGGGATGGAGGGGGAGGGGTGATTTGTTAGGTGGGGTGACATTTATCACAGTGATGGATTTCCCAGTAATTCTGGACTCTTCCTGTCCCGCTTCCCATCAAACTCTTTCAGAACTGTCTGTCTTCTGCTTCTCCAAACCTACTTTCACTATTTCCACCAAATAAAAGCAGAAAAAAAAATACAAAAATATTAATCGGCTTTAAGAGCAATCTGTATGAGATGAGAACTGAAGAACTGTCCAAACAGCAGATATATAATATATACAGTACTGTGCAAAAGTTTTAGGCAGGCGTGAAGAAATGCTGTAAAGTAAGAATGTTTTCAGAAATATAGATTTTAATTGTTTATTTTTGATCAATTTACAAAATGCAAAGTGAATGAAATGAAGAGAAATCGAAATAAAATGAATATTTGGTGTGATCACCCTTTAGCTTCCAACAGCATTAATTCTTAGCCCCCCGTACACACGGTCGGAAATTCCGACCACAAAATCCGTTGGATTTTTTCCGTCTGATTTTGTCCGACACTGGTGTTGCATACACACGGTCGGACAAAGTTGTTGGAAAATCCGATCGTTCTGAACGTGGCGACGTTCGTTGCGTACGACGGAACTACGTAGAGGTTAGTAGCCAATAGCTTTGGTCTCGTAATTTAATCTGAGCATGCGTGGCACTTTGTCCGTCGGAATTCTCTACACACGATCGGAAAAAGTCCGATTGGATTTTGTTGTCAGAGAATCTGAGAGCAGGATCTTAAATTTTTTCCGTCGGAAATTCCAATGGATAAAAAAACACACACGGGCGGATTTTCCGAAAACATGGTCCGATCAGACATCTTCCGTCGGAATTTCCGACCGTGTGTACGGGGGCATACACTTGCACAAAGTCAGGGATTTTTTTAGACTTAAGCCTCGTACACACGATCGGATTATCCACCGACAAAACCTCTGACTTTTGTCCGAAGGGCGTGTGCCTGGATTTTGTCTTGCATATAAACGGTAAACAATTGTCAGCCAACAAACATGAACGTATTGACGTACTACGTGTTTTTTTCAGCTCTTTAGCGCCACCCTTTGGGCACCTTCTGCTAATTTCATGTTAGTAGAAGTTTGGTGAGTGTTGATTGGCGCTTTTCATTTCGCGTTTTTCATTTTGCGCTTTTCAGTTCGTGCTTTTTAGTTCATTTCTGAACGGCGGTTCGTCAACCAGCCATGTTGCGGAATCGGAAGAGATAACGTGTTATTTATTATTGGCCTTGGAGTTATTGCTTTGACCCAAGTCCAGTCCAGGAACAGGAGGAGGAGGATTTCTTGGACCAAAAACTGGTTGCTTTATTAATCGTAACCAATTATGTCATATGCCTTTGCTGCGGGAGCTCCAGGAGAATAATCCAGATGATTTTCAGAATTATCTCTGGATGACGGACCCCTGCTTTCACCAACTCTTGGCATTGGTGACCCCCTATATTAAGAAGCAGGACACATGCATGAGGCTTTTATTTTATTTTTTGGTTGAATAGTAATGATTTGATTTGGTATATTTTCTATATTTTTGGATGCATAGAATGCAGTTTTTGGTTCTATTGGCAGATATCATGTCTAATTTTATTTGTTTTTTGTTTTTTTTTGTCAAATTTGTTTATTGAATTTTTATAAGTCAGGAAACAAGTTCAAAAGCGATACAGGAATATATAATATTAAGGTACAGTATAATTATATTACCGTATATACTCGAGTATAAGCCGAGTTTTTCAGCACATTTTATTGTGCTCAAAGTGCCCCCCTCGGCTTATACTCGAGTCAAGCACTTTTCTGCAGCAGAAAATTACATTTTCTGACCCGACTTTGGTGCCCGTATCTCGGGGCCTCTTAGTGCTAGGAACCCCAAATTTAGTGTGCAAACCCCGAGGAACCAACACTACAACATATCCAAAGATATACGGGGCCCCAAAGTTGGTTCGGAAAATGTTATTCTCGGCTGCAGAAAAGTGCTTGACATTTTCCGACCCGACTTTGGGGCCCCGTATCTCGGGGCCACTTGGTAATAGGAACCCCATCTTTGGATATGTTGTAGTGCTAGTTCGACTGAGTTTGCATACCAAAGGGTTCCTAGCACCAAGTGGCCCCAAGATACGGGGCCCCAAAGTCAATCAACTGTATCCATCTGCATCAATGTTATTTCAGGACCCTTTGGGTCCAGAGACCCCAAATCTTGTCTGCAGATAGGGGGCATCTAGGAACCCTTAACTACCAAGTTTGAAGTTCGGGGGACCTATAGCTGCAAATGGGCACAGTGAGGCTGCAAATGGGCATTGTTGCCCCTCTTTTCCACTTCCAGTAGCTGCGCATTTCTCACCCTAGGCTTATACTCGAGTCAATAAGTGTTTCCATTTTTTTGTGGTAAAATTAGGTGCCTCGGCTTATACTCGGGTCGGCCTATACTCGAGTATATATACGGTATATGACTAAGGATGAATTAATCTTGCTCTTTAGTCATAAGGGTAATAACTTAGAGAGACTATTTCCTATAATGTTAAGAGAGCGTCCATTTCTAAACATAAATTATGATGGGAAAATGGAGTTTCCAAATAATTATAGTTGAAAATTATCAAAAATTCTTAATACAGGAAGCATTAACCACTTCAGCCCCGGACCAATTTGCAGCCAAAGGACCAGGCCCCTTTTTGCGATTCGGCACTGCGTCGTTTTAACTGACAATTGCGCGGTCGTGCGACGTGACTCCCAAACAAAATTGGCGTCCTTTTTCCCCCACAAATAGAGCTTTCTTTTGGTGGTATTTGCGGTTTTTATTTTTTGCACTATAAACAAAAATAGAGCGACAATTTTGAAAAAAAAATGCAATATTTTTTACTTTTTGCTATAACAAAAATTTCCCCCAAAAATATATAAAAAAACATTTTTTTTCCTCAGTTTAGGCCGATACGTATTCTTCTACATATTTTTGGTAAAAAAAATCGCAATTAGCGATTATTGATTTGTTTGCGCAAAAGTTATAGCATTTACAAAATAGGGGATAGTTTTATAGCATTTTTATTAATATTTTTTTTTTTTACTAGTAATGGCGGCGATCAGCGATTTTTATTGTGACTGCGACATTATGGCGGACACATCGGACATTTTTGACACATTTTTGGGACCATTCTCATTTATATAGAAATCAGTGCTATTTAAATGCACGGATTCCTATGTAAATGGCAGTGGCACTGAAGGAGTTAACCACTAGGGGGCGGGGAGGGGCTAAGTGTGACGTGTTGTGTTTTTTTTTTTTACAGTAGGGGGGCGTGGCTGTACGTCTGACATCATTGATTGGCTTTCCTGATGACAGGGAACAGCCGATCAATGACAGGCAGTGTAGGAAGCGCGGGGAGAGGTTTGTTTACACAGACCTCTCCCCGTCCTTCAGCTCTGTGACCCGATCGTTGGTGTCCCGAGGCCGTGGTCACGGATCTCCCGACCGGGTCGCGAGCGCCGCCAGGGGGGCGCGCGCGACCCCACGGCTAGGCAATTAAATGGCACGTATAAATACGTGCGTCTGCCTAGCCGTGCCATTTTGCCGACGTATATGTACAGGCGGCGGTCGGGAAGCGGTTAAGGGAACATTGCTCTCACTTTTCAAGCAGGAAACAATTTCTATGTTTCGTAACGTTATAAGAACAAGAAATACAATTCAAAGGAATGCAATATGAACCCGATGAAGAGAAAGAGGTATAAGAGAAGAAAAGAAATGTAAAGTAACAGAGGGGTTAGAAAAGAAAGAAAGGAGGAGAAAGGAAAAGAAGTGAAAGGAAAGGGATCTCCGAGGTAATGTCTGTTTTCAAGCAAGTTTTAAATATGGGGAAAAAATAAAATAATGAAAGCGTATGGGAAGTTTACCCAGGCATCAATAATGATATATTGTGTAGAATAATACTTGGCTCTGTGTTTTACTTCAAATGACAGTTTGGGAGCAGGCAGTTACATTTAAAAAAATACAAAATTAACAAGGGACACCAACATAGTTGTATCTTTGATCTTAAAAACTACATGATAATGGTGTTGTGGTCATGGGCATCCGCAGCAGGGGGCAAGGGGGGTCAAGTGCCCCTCCCCTGGAATCAGAAAGGTGTCCGCACAGAACAAGTGGGTGGCCGTGAGACTTTTTTCTGAGTCTGCTGACTGCTGCCGCTCTCTGACATGATCTGACTCAGACTCACTCGATTGGCTGCTCTGCTCCGCCTCCAGTCCCTACCCCACTGTGAAGAGAGAGTCTAGAACAGTGACGGCGAACCTTTTTGAGCCCGAGTGCCCAACTGAAATAAATACATTGGTTTTGTGTTGCAAAGTGCCAACACTTCGCGAGAGAGGGGGGCTGAGCGAGAGAGAGGGGGGTTGTGAGAGAGAGAGAGAGAGGGGAGAGAGGGGGGTGAGAGAGAGAGGACAGCAAGAGTGAGGGGTGTGAGAGAGATGCTGAGAGGGAGGGGGGCTGAGAGAGAGGGGGGCAGAGAGAGAGGGGTGTGAGAGATATGCTGAAAGAGAGAGGGAACAGAGAGAGAGAGGGGCTGAGAGAGAGGGAAGGGGGACAGAGAGAAAGAGAGAGAGAGGGGGATGTGAGATATGCTGAGAGAGAGGGGGAACAGAGAGAGGGAGGGGGGCTGAGAGAGAGCGAGGGGGGCTGAGGGAGAGGGGCTGAGAGAGAGAGGAAAATGGGACAGAGAGAGAGGGAGAGGGGACAGAGATAGAGGGAGAGGGACAGAGAGAGAGAGAGGGGTGTGAGAAAGATGCTGAGAGAGAGGGGCAACAGAGAGAGGGAGGGGGGGCTGAGAGAGAAGGGTGTGAGAGAAATGCTGAGAGAGAGAGGTGAGCTGAGAGAGAGAGGAGGAACAGAGAGAGGGAGGGGGGACAGACAGAGAGAGAGGGAACAGAGAAAGAGAAGGGGGACAGAGAGAGAGGGGTGCGAGAGAGATGCTGAGAGAGTGGTGAGCTGAGAGAGAGGGGGGACACAAAAAGGGGGGACGGAAAAAGAGTGAGGGGGGCTGAGAGGAGAGAGAGACCTCTAGCTCTGTCCTGGACCCTCTCGTGTGCCCACAGAGATGGCTCTGCGTGCCATAGGTTTGCGTGTTTCTCAAACCTTTGCATGCTTGCTCTTTTTGTGATAATGTCTAAGCCCCACCCATTCATTACATCGTTAAAAAATGGCGGAGCATGAGTGACCTTAAAATGATGCCCCCCCCCTGAAAAAAGTTCTGCGGACGCCCATGGTTGTGGTAACTTTCCCAAATAAAAAAAAAAAAACATAATAATAATATTATTCTTGATATCACTAGAAAATAAAAGCCTTTTAAAATACGTTTGGCAGAACTCCATCAGTATCACCAGCAAAGCAGCTTCATTATTATCCCATTAAAGGGGTTGTAAAGGTTTGTTTTTTATTTTCTAAATACTGTAGGTTCATTTAAGCTAGTGCATTGTTGGTTTGAGGGACGGGAGCACTTTAAAAAAAAAAAAAAAAATTCCTATTTCTTTTACTTCTTATTTTTTATTTTTACACTGTCCTTTAAAAAAAAAAATAAAAAAATTGGATCACTTTTTTTCCTATTTATTCCTATTTTATTCACATTTACACTTAAAGTGGAGGGCCACCCTGAAAAAAAAAACTTGATAAAAATGTTAATACAAATTTAAAATGAAAAAAAAAAAATAATAATTTTTTACTTACCAGAAATGGCTGTTGCTAGGCAGATCGTCCTAATCTGCCTCTTCCTGTTCCGCGGAGCTGTTCTGTCTTCTGCTCCTAGCGCCGTCTTCTAGTGAATGGGGCGCGGTGTGTTATGGGAACTGTATGTCCCACAACACATCGCGTTCCCCATTCACAAAGCGCCGCGCGACGACTCACGCATGTGCAGTAGGCCGCGCGACGACTCGCGCATGCGCAGTAGGAAACGAGGCAGTGAAGCCGTAGTCTTCGCTGCCCGTTTCCATTACTGAGGATGGCGCCGAGGGACATCTCGGCCTCCACGACCGACATCGCGGGCGCCCTGGGAGGGTAAGTGTACTTATTAAAAGTCAGCAGCTACTTTTTTTTTAGCTGCTGACTTTTAAAAAAAAATTTTTTTTTTAGCTGAAACACCCCTTTAAAAGCAAAAATTGTCCCTTTAACCTCCCTGGCGGTATGATTATGTCTGGAATTTTGTACCAAAAGCGGTACAATTATTTTGCATGGAAATTTGGCGTTTTATATTGTAGGCATGCAATTCTTATGAAAAACTCACTTAAATCTGTCCGAACCAGAGTCTAGTAGACATCCCGGGTATGATAAAGTTTGAAACACAAAATCATAAATTATAATATAATAAATAACTATAAAAATTATTCAATAATGTAATCAAATCAAAAACACACTGAATTTTGCTCAGTTGCAGAATAGTCGCTGACATTAGATTTAGTGTTTGATAATGAATTGTGATTCTAATTTTTTATCGCTGTTTTCTAGCTGGTCTAAAACCACTTTTGACATAAAGGGACACTTTTTGGTTGCTATGGGCAATCTCCAAATTCCAGGCAGAAAAAAATGTATTTATAATATAAAACTACATGCAGGGCACTGGGCAGACCACGAGGGACAAAGGGGATGTGTATTATTTTTTTTTGTATACAGTACTGTAATCTGTAAGATTACAGTACTGTATGTGTTTTGTGTGTTTTAACTTTTTTGAATTTGGCGCCGATCTCCGCTCCCGTGCGTCGTAACGTCGCTGGGAATGGAGCTCAGCGGCACTCGGCACTGTGTGAATCGAGCGAACAGACGGCTCGCTCACACAGCGGGGAGACATCGCAGGATCGGGAATACCGCCAGGGAGGTTAAGGGCAGAAGTGACGTTTGATGTTGCTCCCGTCCTTCAAGGGCATAGAGTGGAGTGGGGGCCCCTCACTCGACTTCCTGCCCATCAGGGGAAATTATCGGATCAGGTAAGCTGCGGAGACAACTGGGACGTGGCGGGAGCACCTCTCCCGCCGCCGATAATAGTGATCTTGCGGCGAATCCTCCGCTAAGACCACTTTTATCCAAAAGGGGACCACCCGCCAATTAAAAAAAAATAAAATACCGGGGTTATGGCAGCTATCTGCTGCCATAACAACGGTATGTAACGTCGAAGTAGCAACGTAAATCCATGGTGGGCGGTCCGGAAGTGCTTTTAAGAGGAACTGCAGTCTGCTCACATAATTTGTAATACAAACATCTTTGTCATTCTGAAGCTTCCCTCCAACCACTTTGCATATTATTGTATATATACTGTGATTCTGTACTTGCCAAATAGGCTGCAGAAATCCCCCTCCACTGAGTCTGGCTGCAGCCATTTAACTGTGGGCAGCTGAAGCAGCTGCCTGTTCACTTCCTGGATTAACACAGAGGCAAGCCTCCAGCTCTGCAGCTCTCATTGGCCCTCTTATGACTCCTCCCCCTCCCTTCCTGGCAAACTCTTACAAGAGTGAGAGAGAGAGCTGTGCATGATGTCATAAGCCTAGGCTAATGACCAGACAAGAAACAGGAAGTGGGCTGTATAAGGGATTTACTGGCAGAAAATAAATGTTTTACTATCCAAAGCTAAAACAACAACAAGGGCAGAAGATTTTATAGATGGAAAGTTGAAAAAATGACTGAAGGCCCTGATGAAGGGAGGCAATGTGTGGCCCCTGAAACGCGTTGCTTGTTGCACTCATTATATGTTTGGAATTAAACCAAATTTTGGACTCTAATACTTTGGTGTGGTGCTTCGATTTTCAGATTCAAGTATTACTTAGAAAAAAAAAGACTATGGCGTTGTCTGAAGCAGAGGTCCCCTTTCTTCTCCAGTGCCGCCATCTTTACTGGAGATCCCACACATGGGCAGACATGCTGAGGCCTACGAGGGAGGGGGAGGGGAGAGGACGTTACAAAAGTAAGTAGAGTTTTGCTTTAACTTCTTTCTTCTCCTAAATACTTTTCTAATGATCGGGAATGTTGTATAATGAAATGAAATCTGTGGTTTAGCTGGAAGTTAAACAAGGGGATTATATTTTCAGGGACACATCTATATATTTAGTCCCATAAACCTAAAGATAAAGTCTTTGAACTGGAAATAGCTGCAGCGATGGCCCGCCTTTCGACAGCGCCCGCACCGGTGAACACCGCATGGGTGCCATGTACATAATGTGTTTTATACAAGTGTCAGCTGGCAAATGTTTATATCCAGCCTGAATGTAATGCCGGATAATCTATACTTCCATCTCTATTATATACAGCTGGATACATTACCATGAGCTCATTACCATCAGACTTCACATACTGGGCTGTTATAGGATTACTCCGGGATCATAAAATGTATAACAAACTCCATGTACTGATAATGAGGGAAGAGCGAAGATCCGCGGAACACAAGACAAGTGAAGAGGGAATAGAGGATAATAACTGAATATATTAAATAGAACCAGCCGTCCGACAGCCTTAAAGTGACACTAAACTCTGATTTATATAGAAATTATCTTCCAGTATGTATTCTTAACTCGGAAAAAGTCCCTTCTAAGTCCCTTCTATAATGGCTCTCAGCTCGTCCAAGTCTCCAAATTCCCATTCCCTTCTGCTGTGATCTGACTTCTCAGTGATGTCACCGGTCTCTGGTGAATGGATAGGCTGCTTTCTCAGTGATGTCATCAGTCTCTAGTGAATGGATAGGCTGCATTCTCAGTGATGTCACCGGTCTCTAGTGAATGGATAGGCTGCTTTCTCAGTGATGTCACCGGTCTCTAGTGAATGGATAGGCTGCATTCTCAGTGATGTCACCGGTCTCTAGTGAATGGATAGGCTGCATTCTCAGTGATGTCACCGGTCTCTAGTGAATGGATAGGCTGCATTCTCAGTGATGTCACCGGTCTCTAGTGAGTGGATAGGCTGCATTCTCAGTGATGTCACCGGTCTCTAGTGAATGGATAGGCTGCATTCTCAGTGATGTCACCGGTCTCTAGTGAATGGATAGGCTGCATTCTCAGTGATGTCACCGGTCTCTAGTGAATGGATAGGCTGCATTCTCAGTGATGTCACCGGTCTCTAGTGAATGTATAGGCTGCATTCTCAGTGATGTCACCGGTCTCTAGTGAATGGATAGGCTGCATTCTCAGTGATGTCACTGGTCTCTAGTGAATGTATAGGCTGCATTCTCAGTGATGTCACCGGTCTCTAGTGAATGGATAGGCTGCATTCTCAGTGATGTCACCGGTCTCTAGTGAATGGATAGGCTGCATTCTCAGTGATATCACCGGTCTCTAGTGAATGGATAGGCTGCATTCTCAGTGATGTCACCGGTCTCTAGTGAATGGATAGGCTGCATTCTCAGTGATATCACCGGTCTCTAGTGAATGGATAGGCTGCATTCTCAGTGATGTCACCGGTCTCTAGTGAATGGATAGGCTGCATTCTCAGTGATGTCACCGGTCTCTAGTGAATGGATAGGCTGCATTCTCAGTGATGTCACCGGTCTCTAGTGAATGGATAGGCTGCATTCTCAGTGATATCACCGGTCTCTAGTGAATGGATAGGCTGCATTCTCAGTGATGTCACCGGTCTCTAGTGAATGGATAGGCTGCATTCTCAGTGATGTCACCGGTCTCTAGTGAATGGATAGGCTGCATTCTCAGTGATGTCACCGGTCTCTAGTGAATGGATAGGCTGCATTCTGAGTGATGTCACCGGTCTCTAGTGGTTGCATAGGCTGCATTCTCAGTGATGTCACCGGTCTCTAGTGGTTGCATAGGCTGCATTCTCAGTGATGTCACCGGTCTCTAGTGAATGGATAGGCTGCATTCCCAGTGATGTCATTGGTCTCTAGTGGTTGGATAGGCTGCATTCTCAGTGATATCACCGGTCTCTAGTGAATGGATAGGCTGCATTCTCAGTGATGTCACCGGTCTCTAGTGAATGGATAGGCTGCATTCTCAGTGATATCACCGGTCTCTAGTGAATGGATAGGCTGCATTCTCAGTGATGTCACTGGTCTCTAGTGAATGGATAGGCTGCATTCTCAGTGATGTCACCGGTCTCTAGTGAATGGATAGGCTGCATTCTGAGTGATGTCACCGGTCTCTAGTGGTTGCATAGGCTGCATTCTCAGTGATGTCACTGGTCTCTAGTGAATGGATAGGCTGCATTCTCAGTGATGTCACCGGTCTCTAGTGAATGGATAGGCTGCATTCCCAGTGATGTCATTGGTCTCTAGTGGTTGGATAGGCTGCATTCTCAGTGATATCACCGGTCTCTAGTGAATGGATAGGCTGCATTCTCAGTGATGTCACCGGTCTCTAGTGAATGGATAGGCTGCATTCTCAGTGATATCACCGGTCTCTAGTGAATGGATAGGCTGCATTCTCAGTGATGTCACTGGTCTCTAGTGAATGGATAGGCTGCATTCTCAGTGATGTCACCGGTCTCTAGTGAATGGATAGGCTGCATTCTGAGTGATGTCACCGGTCTCTAGTGAATGTAGGGATAGGCTGCATTCTCAGTGATGTCTCTAGTGAATGGATAGGCTGCATTTGATTGGTCTCTAGTGGTTGGATAGGCTGCATTCTCAGTGATGTCACCGCTCTCTATGAATGGATAGGCTGCATTCTCAGAACAAGAATATAAAGACACAATATAATTACAGCAAACATTTGATTGATAGCATAAGATGCAGTCACATGGAGGCATTGCCCTCAGCTTCTTAAAAGGTTCAAGTGTTCAATCCATTATATGATCAGACTGCGGTAATTCTTCTCCCAAGGGAAAAGCAGGAATCAGCCGAACACAGAGGAGAGATTGCAGGAAACTGTATAGGAACATTTCTCTTCTGTGTACAAGAAACCTCAAAGAATGTCACTTTTCTCTTCTGTGTACAAGAAACCTCAAAGATATGTCACTTTTCGGTAAAGCATAATATAAATCATCACATTTTTTTTCATTAAATTAGGAAGAGGACCGGCACTGGATCAAGTCAGCTCCGGGCCTTTGTGCATGTGTTGGATCCTCCAACAGTGCAATCTCCTTGCCACAAGTGCCGACTGTTTCTGTTCACTTGGGAGTTTGGGGTGCCCACCTTTGTGTGTTCCAGCTCTTCCTGGTACATTCTTCATAATATAAAAAAAGAATACAAATCCAGCAGGGCTGGTGGGAACCCCTCATAATGGGCACAGCAGGTGTACAGACCCGGGAACTCAGTACAGGTATGGTGGGAACCCCCCATAATGGGCACAGTAGCTATTCAGATCTAGGAACTCAGTACAGGTATGGTGGAAACCCCTCATAATGGGCACAGTAGCTATTCAGAGCTAGGAACTCAGTACAGGGGTGGCGGGAACCACTCATAATGGGCACAGTAGCTATTCAGACCTAGGAACTCAGTACAGGGATGACGGGAACCACTCATAATGGGCACAGTAGCTATTCAGACCTGGGAACTCAGTACAGGGATGGCGGGAACTCCTCATAATGGGCACAGTAGCTATTCAGACCCGGGAACTCAGTACAGGTATGGTGGGAACTCCTCATAATGGGCACAGCAGGTGTACAGACCCGGGAACTCAGTACAGGTATGGTGGGAACCCCCCATAATGGGCACAGTAGCTATTCAGATCTAGGAACTCAGTACAGGTATGGTGAAAACCCCTCATAATGGGCACAGTAGCTATTCAGAGCTAGGAACTCAGTACAGGGATGGCGGGAACCACTCATAATGGGCACAGTAGCTATTCAGACCTAGGAACTCAGTACAGGGATGGCGGGAACAACTCATAATGGGCACAGTAGCTATTCAGACCTAGGAACTCAGTACAGGGATGGCGGAAACAACTCATAACGGGCACAGTAGCTATTCAGACCTAGGAACACAGTTACAGGGTTGGCAGGAACCCTTCATAATGGACACAGTAGATATTCAGACCTAGGGACTCAGTACAGGAATGGTGGGAATCCTTCATAATTAGCACAGTAGCTATTCAGACCCAGGAACTCAGTACAGGGATGACAGAAACCCCTCATAACGGGCACAGTAGGTTTTTCAGACCTAGAAACTCAGCACAGGGAAGGTAGGAACCCCTCACAATGGGCACAGTAGCTATTCAGACCTAGGAACTCAGTACAAGGATTGCAGGAACCACTCATAATGGGCACAGTAGGTATTCAGACCTAAGAACTCAGTACAGAGATGGTGGGAACCACTCATAATGGGCACAGTAGGTATTCAGACCTAAGAACTCAGTACAGGGATGGTGGGAACCACTCATAATGGGCACAGTAGGTGTTCAGAACAAATAACTCAGTACAGGGATGGTGGGAACCACTCATTATGGGCACAGTAGGTATTCAGACATAAGAACTCAGTACAGGGATGGTGGGAACACCTCATAATAGGCACAGTAGGTTTTCTGACTTAGAAACTCAGTACAAAGATGGTGGGAGTCCTCTTAATGGGCCAAGTAGGTGTACAGACCTAGGATCTCAGTATAGGAATATTGTGAACCTCTCTTAACAGATGCGGTAGATGTTCAGACCTAGGAACTCGGTTAAGGAATGGTGAGAAACATTCATACAACCTTCAACCAAAATAGACATATTATTAGTTTAAAAAAAAAATGATACAGAGGATAGTAATCGGAAGAGATACAATCTTTATTTGCCAAAAAAAGAGAAGAAACCAGATCCAGAGTTGGAATACTTTTGTGCACGTTCTATCAAATGAACAATCTGTTCAAATGTCTATTTCTCTATCTGAAGACAATGTAAGTGTACATTTCTTGGGACCATCATTTCAATACAACCTTGCACTGCTGTAAATGTATTTATTTCAAAAAAAATTCCCATAAAAAATGCTACTGTTTATGGAAGGATGTTTTGTACAAAAGAATTATGGTAACTAGAACCTGTTTTGTGCTGCTTGGTCTGGGCATGGCCGTCAGGGCAGGTGATTAGGTGTTATACCAAGCAACAGTGAAGCTTTGCAGCAGTCATGCTTAGATTTCCAGTATTTCCCCCTTCTCTGACCAGCACTGTCAGGGATTGGGTCACAGGAGTACATGCCCCTGGTTTCGCACAGTGTAGTCTATTGGTAGCTCCCTGCACTGTCCTTTGGAAGGGGAGTGGCTGAGGCCAATGGAAATACTGACTTTGAGGAGGTCAGTATTTGCATAGAATATTCCTTGGCTCCAGCAGAAGATCAAAATGGGGAGTGATGCAGGTAAGGCAATAACAGTAAAGTGCCCAATTAAATTGTGCAAACTATCACTCCTTAAAACATCAATAATATTTCAAAACAACTGTAAAGTGCAACGTGATGATAAGGTGCCAAGTATCAACATAAATATATAATATTTCCAAAGTCCATTTCCATTTGTCATATATGTTCTCAAATTTTCATGCGTGCTTTGTGCTGAATCTTTTCATGTGCCAATTCATGTGCCACCACCACCTTCTAAAATGGGCACTCACCAGAGCCTAGAAAGAGATTTGCCTTTGGTTCATCTGGGATAACCACTCCACTGTCCTGGCTTTGCTCCAGCTAGTTTACCGCTAGGTGCTCCTCATCTCTCCATATCAATAATGGTGACCCAGAAAAATTAAACATCAATCATTGCGCAACATGTATGCATAAAATGTTTATTTATCTTATCTAAAAGCCTTCTAGGTAATTCAGACATCACTTCCTGGTTACGGACCCGCACCAAAACGAGGCTTGGAATGCACGCCGGGATAGAGAAACAGAGCGGCGTGACAGATCCTTAAAAACAAATAGCTGGACAGAGTGCCAGTCTAGAGGCACCATAAAGTGTGAGTTGGCATTTAAACTATGGTGAATACTTTTTGGTAAAGATAAATAAATATTTTATGCATACATGTTACGCAATGATGGATGTTTAATTTTTATGGGTCACCATTATTGATATGGAGAGATGAGGAGCACCTAGCGGTAAACTAGCTGGAGCAAAGCCAGGACAGTGGAGTGGTTATCCCAGATGAACCAAATGCGAATCTCTTTCTAGGCTCTGGTGAGTGCCCATTTTAGAAGGTGGTGGTGGCACATGAATTGGTGAAAAGATTCAGCACAAAGCACGGATGAAAATTTGAGAACATCTATGACAAATGGAAATGGACTTTGGAAATATTATATATTTATGTTGATACTTGGCACCTTATCGTCACGTTGCACTTTACAGTGGTTTTGAAATATTATTGATGTTTTAAGGAGTGATAGTTTGCACAATTTAATTGGTCACTTTTAATTGATGTATAGGGTTTACACACCATATTAGTGGTAACGTATCATTGGTAAATGTTTGAATCAGTGCAGTTACTCCCTTCTTTTAAATACAACTTTTCCTAAGCCTAATGGCCCGTACACACGATCAGAAATTCTGCCAGCAAAAGTCGGATTTGAGCTTTTGGTCAGAAATTCCGACCGTGTGTATTGCTCCATCGGACTTTTGCTGTCAGAATTCCAGCCAGCAAAAGATTGAGAGCAGGTTTTCTATTTTCCGGTCGAAAATGTGTTCGTCTGTATGCAATTCAGACGCGCAAAAAATCACGCATGCTCGGAAACAATTTGACGCATGCTCGGAAGCATTGAACATCATTTTCTCGGCTCGTCGTAGTGTTGTACGTCACCGCGTTCTTGACGCTCGAAAGTCCAGAGAACTTTTGTGTGACCGTGTGTATGCAAGCCAAGCTTGAGCGGAATTCCGTGGAAAAAAACATCCAAGTTTTTACTGACGGAATTTCTGATCATGTGTACGGGGGGCATTAGGTTTAGGACAATTTAACAGCAGCAGATGAAATTATAACTTATTAATTTGACATATATATATATTTTTTTGCGCCGGTGACACAAAAACGTTCACATAAAAAAGGCAAAAACAGGCCCTTAGTGGTAGAGGAAAGCAAGGAAGGTACAAAGGAAGGAGGAAAGAGGAGAGGGGAGGAGACAGGAGCTAATAAAAGAATGACTGGAGAAAGGAGGGAAAGAAGAAAGTAAGGAAGGAGAAGAGAAGGGAAAGGGGAGCAGAGGAGAGGTGAAAAGGAAGGAGAGGAGGAAGGAAGAAAAGAAGAGAGGAGAGGTGAAGTGAAAGAAAGGAAGGAAGGAAAAAGAAGGAGAAAGGAAGAGAAGAGGAGTAAGGAGGGAAGGAGTGAAGAAAAGAGGGATTGAAGGAAGAAAAGAAAAAAAGAAGAGAGTAGAGGCAATAAGAAAGAAAGATAGGAAGGAGAGCAGTAAGGATAGAGAGAAGAAAGGAAGGATAAAAAGTAGAAAGTAAGGAAGAGATCAGAGGAGATGAGAAAGGAAAGAAGGAGAGGGGAAGGGAGCAAGAAAAGAAACAAGGAGAAAGGAGGGAGAGGAGAAGGAAAGGATTGATTAGCCAGAGAAAAGTGGGTATGTAAAAAAGAGATGTGGGTTAAGAACAGCCCGCAGCAAAGCCCAAAGTGAATAAGCGCAGGGATTGCATCAGTGGAGTTAACATTAGCTTGGGGTACGCTCCTTTAAGAGAGTGGGTGGAGTTTAGGGAAAGTATACTGGAGCTCAGCCCTCCCTAGCGTCAGTGCTGGGAAGAGGAGGGGAATATGTGGAGATGTTTTCTCTGCTGCCCCTGGAAAAATTTAACCTGGATCGGGTTAAACCGGAAAGTAACAAAAAAGAGGACGAGGAAAAGAGGAGGTACAGGCTGATACCGCAGAGATTTCAGAACTGGCTACAGGCATTTGCCATTCTGGCAAGTGTGATAGGTGAAAAAGAGCCGGAGCACTGCTTGGCTCTTTTTTGTTACCTGGACGTGATTGGGGAAGCACACAGGACATACGGCGGACTGGCATGGCTGCGGTATGATGAACAGTTTCGGCAGAGGAGGGCAGTGAGACCGGAGCTACATTGGGATCACAAGGACATCAGTTTTTTATGTATGCGCTAGATGTCGTCTGCGAGGACCCCGGTGCATTTTTTTCAGGGAGGGGGGGGGCGGTGGATCAGGGGCTTCCGGACAATCGGTCACAAAAAAGAAGGGAGTCTGTTGGCAATACAACGAGAGAAGTTGTAAGTTTGGAGGTAGCTGCAAATACAAGCACGAGTGTTCAGGGTGTGGGGGTACCCACCCCGGGTCTCGATGCTTTAAACAAGGAAGGGGCAAGGCTGGAGAGTCTGCTAACAAAAGGGAGGATGCCGGTGAGGGTGGAAAGGATGCTTCCTTTTCTAGGTAGGTATCCGGACGCTGAAGCAGCACGTTTATTGGGGCGTGAGTTCACAGAGGGGTTCAGGATTCCGGCAGAGTTGGGTACAACTCCCCCGTTTCGGATGATTTGCAGTCTGCTCTGCGACACCCGGAGGTGGTTGCAGAGAAATTGCAGAAGGAGGTGGCGCTGGGGCGTATTGCAGGTCCATTTTCGGATAAGCCGATGCCTGAGCTAGTGGTTTCTCCTCTGGGGGTTGTCCCGAAGAAGGAGCCACGGAAATTTAGGTTGATTCACCACCTGTCGTACCCGAAAGGGGGGTCGGTGAACGATGCCATTGACCCGGAGATGTGCGCGGTGTCATACACATCTTTTGACGCAGAGGTATTCTGGGTTAGGAGATATGGGAAGGGGGCAAAAATGGCCAAGACAGACATTGAGGCAGCCTTTCGGCTGCTACCGGTGCATCCTGATAGCTTCTACCTATTGGGCTGCAGGTGGCCATTGTGTGTTGGTTCGGCAGCATCGAATGTCTGCGCGGTACTACTGACGACGTTAGAGCGAATCGCAGAGGAATTCGGAATTCCTCTGGCTCCGGATAAGACGGAAGGTCCCAGGACAGTGATCAGCTTCCTGGGCATAATTCTGGATTCTGACAGGATGGAATGTAGGCTTCCAGAGGATAAGTTGACAGCGTTGAAGGCAGAGATTCGGGCGATGGTGGGGTTGAGGAAGGTGCAACTCAGGGCCTTGCAATCTGTGCTAGGTAAGCTCAATTTCGCATGCAGGATAATTCCGATGGGTAGGGTCTTCAGCAGAAGGTTGGCAGCCTGCACGGGTGGAGTGGAATCGCCCAGGCACTATGTCACGATTTCGAGGGAACATAAGGAGGATTTGAGGATGTGGCACATGTTCTTGGATAACTTCAATGGCAGAGCTTTGTGGATGACGGTCGGTCAGCAATTTTGACTTGGAGTTATACACAGATGCGGCAGGGTCAGCGGGGTATAGGGCCTTTTTCAAGGGACGCTGGAGTGCGGGCCCCTGGCACGAGAGTTGGGGGCATAGGGGGTTACTTAAGAACATGCTCCTGCTCAAGCTGTTTCCGGTGGTATTGGCAGTGGAATTATGGGGGGAACACTTTCGGGACCGGAAGGTTCGCTTTCATATTGACAATTTGGGGGTGGTACAGGTCATCGACAAAGTATCTGCGGCTTCTCCGCCGGTGGTGCGCTTGTTGAGGCATTTGGTACTTAGGTGCATGCAATGGAACATTTTTATTCATGCGGTACACCTGCCAAGGGTTGACAATGTCATTGCTGATGCTCTGTCTCGCTTCCAGTGGGACAGGCTTCGGGAGCTGGCACCGGCGGCGGAACCACGAAGGGTCCCTTGCCCATCGGAACTGTGGAGGATTGCTTTGGACACGTCTCAGGGTGGATCAGAAGGTCGGTGAGCGAAGGAACATGGATGGCATACAAGAAAGTATGGGTGGAATGGACGCAGTTTAGAGAGGGGAATGGGATGGAGAAGGAAGACCAGAATTTGTTGTTTTTATATTTCATCGCCAGGAACATGGAAGATGGTATTTCCGTGTCGCAGCTGGGGAAGACAATGGCAGCCATGGCATTCTGGTTCAAATTGCATGGGGTCAGGGATCTGACCAAAGAATTTTGGGTGAAACAGGTGGTCAAGGGTTACAGGAGGGGTACTGCCTTTAAAGACGACAGATGGGCGGTGTCGTTTGAGCTCCTTGGGCAGTTGGTGGACTGTTTGCCAGGGATATGTGTTTCAGGGTATGAACAGGGCCTTTTTCACAAGGCGTTTGTTCTTGCTTTCTTTGGGGCTTTCAGGATTGGGGAGCTTGTTAGCTCTTCTAAAAAGAACAGGGATGGTTTGGGTTTTGGGGAGGCCCGCTGCAGTGGGGATAGGGTGGTCATGCGCATTAGGAAGTCTAAGACGGATCAGGAGGGCAGAGGCAAGGTAGTGGTGGTTTTCGCCATTCCAGACGCCAAGCTCTGCCCCGTCGCTGCGGTTCGGAGTTTTTTAACCAAGAGGCCTGAAGGGGAAGGTCCACTGTTGGTTCATCATAATGGGGAGGCGCTGTCGCGATTCCAGTTCTCAGGGGTGTTTAAAAAATGTTTGGAGGAGCTAGGCCTCGGGGGTAGCTAGGCCTCGGGGGTCAGAAGTATTCTTCTTATTCTTTCAGGATAGGGGCTGCGACGGAGGCCGTGCATTGGGGTCTGGATGAGGAGGCAGTGAAGAAGATTGGGAGATGGGAATCGAGGCGGTTCAGGTCATATGTTAGGCCGGAGTTGGTGGGTTTATAGGAGCAATAAATGTGTTATTTTGGGACATTTGCTATTGTTGTTCAGTCATGGCATGTCATGTTGGGTTGTCTTTGTTTTCTTCTCTTTCAGGCACCACTACAGGGCTGGTATGGATTATGGGTCACTCTTATGTCTGCTGGGGGGCCAGGAGAGGTGATGCTAGACTGGACGGCAGGCAGTTGGGTTTCTCCAGGGAAGAAGCTTACATAAAGTGGCTGGGTTTCCCGGGTATGCTTTGGAGTAGGATAGTCCCAGAGGTGCACCTTTTTTCACGCTGAGATAGGCCCCCGGAGGTGTTGGTGTTGCATGCGGGGGGGAATGACCTGGGCCTAAGGACGAAGTTAGACATCATGATTTCCTCCGCCTGAGGGCGGCGTTTCCTAATACTATTTTAGTATGGTCGGATATGATCGCCAGGACCTCTTGGCGATTGGCCAAGTCGGTTGATCGCCTCAACAATGCCCGCCATAAAATTAATCAGGAAGCCAGCAGGTTTTCTATCAGGAATGGGGGGTTGGCCATTAGGCACAGGGAACTGGAGGTTGACACTTGGCGTTACTTGAAGGCAGATGGTGTACACCTTACTGCGGTGGGCACAGATATGTGGGCCATAGGTATCCAGGATGGTATCGAGCAAGCATTAAGGGTGTGGAGGTGCTCACAAGGCTAAGGTTTTAACCTTGTTTGCTGTGGCGGATGTTGGCTTTGCAGGTAAAGGAAGATACCCCCTCCCCACAGAGAACTTGATGCGGGATCCATTGCAGATATGGGCCCGTTGTTGATATTCCTATAAGGATTTATATGGAATTTGATGGATGGGTGCACTGCGGGAATAGTTGGTTGTCTCTGAGCTAGTATGCCAGCTTGAGGCATAGTTACAGTTAATATAATAGTTAATATAGTTAATATGACCGCAGTGCATGACTGATAGTTTGGTAAAATGGGTGGGGGGGGGGGGGGTCATGTCCTGCAGAAGACCAACGCTACATTTATATATATAACTGTTGTTGTGATTTATGTTTATTGTTGTTATTTTAATAAAGGGGCTGCTACGGCCAATTAAGCACTCCAACAACGGTGTGGTCTCCTTTAATGGGAAAGGGTGTGGTATGGAGTGGTTAGCCGGGTAGCACAAGCAGACTATATGTTATACTATGGTCATGACTACGAAGCCCATGCAAAGCATTCTACTAGTTCAGACATATTTGAACAGTTTCTAACGGGATATTTAATGTCTTACAGTGATTTTTTTGTTTGTAGACCCACATTCCTAATATTTATTTTTTGTGACATCTTTAACAAGAACAAAAAAAATTCAGTGTTTTTATTTCCACACAGCGATGTTCTCTTTGATACATGACAGGGGATCAAAAAATAATAATTTTGGCACGAGACTCTATGATAACAAAACACGGATTTGTAAAATTTGAGCCTGCCAGCTGTGCTCAGTCATGTAGAGGAGAACAAATAAGAAATGTTCATCCAGAGGCCAAAAGGCATCTCGTTTCAGATGTCTTCTTTCTCGCCGTCTGTAGAAAGAAACATTTATTGGCAAACGGTGTTGTTGAAAGCCAGTCTTAAGTCCGTCTCTTCCTTAACTCCCAGCCTCTACATAGGACTTCCTGGCATGTTTCAGATCACCATGTATGGTCATAGAAAGAGGGGAGTCCGGGGCGAAGGAGACTAAAGATGAGCCATTCACACTGGAGGCAAATCTGAGATTTAAAGCATCATCACCCCCCTGAAAACACACCTCTCAAATATATACATATATTTAAAAGAGGGGTCCTCAAACATTTTGGACAAAGGTCTAGTTGGCGGTCAAGCAGACTGTGGCTAGTGGTCAGAGGGAGTAAAAATGTCCTTGTGTCAGTTGAAGCAAAATCTGTTTTGGTGGTCGATGGGAGTTGAAAAATGTCTTGGCATCAGAGGTCAGTAGGAGAAGGAATAGTTGGAGGAATAATGACCCATGGTTGGTGCCAATAGAAGGAAAAGTCCCCCATGGTTGGGGTTTAGTTGGAGGAACAGTGTCCCATGGTCATTTTATTTGGAGGATTATTACCCCAAGATTAGTGTCAGTGGGAGAAATAGTGTCTCATGGGAAGTTTTAGCTGGGGGAATAATGCCTCAAGGTTGGGATCTGTGGGGTGAATAGTGCTCCATGATTGGTTTTAAAAGGAGGACTAGTGCTCTATTATTGGAGTAAGTGGGTGAATTAGCACATAATAGTTAAGGTTGGTGGGAGGAATTGCACCCCATGGGTGGTGATCCTGGAAGGAATAGTGCCCCATGGGTGGTGTCCATGGGAGGAATATGGTCTCATGGGTAGTGTCCGTGGGAGCAATAGTGCCCTATGGGTGGTGTCCATGGGAGAAATAGTGCATCAAGGGCAGTGTCCATGGGAAGATTAATGCCCCTTGGGTGGTGTCCGTGGGATGAATAGTGCCCCACCGGTAGTGTCCGTGGGATGAATAGTGCCCCATGGTTGGTGTCAGTGAGAGGAATAGTGCCCCATGGGTGGTGACCGTGGGAGGAATATGGTCTCATGGGTGGTATCCATGGGAGCAATAGTGCTCCATGGGTGGTGTACATGGGAGAAATAGTGCCCCTTTTGTAATGTCCATGGAAGAAATAGTGCACCATGGAGAGTGTCCGTGGGAAGAATAGTGATCCCCTTGGTGGTGTCTGTGAGACAAATAGTGCCCCACTGGTGGTGTTGGTGGGATGAATAGTGCCCCATGGGTGGTGTCTGTGGGAGAAATAGTGCCCCTTGGTTAGTGTCAGTGCGAGGAATAGTGCACCATGGGCGGTGTCTGTGGGAAGAATAGTGCTCCAAGGTTGGGGCCAATGCGATGAATAGTGCCACATGGTTGGTGTCCGTGGGAAGAATAGTGCCCCATAATCACTGTCATAGGGATCTTCAAAGCCCTCCAGCATTGCTCTTCTGTGGAACTTACCTCTTTGTAGGCTCCAAATTCCATAGGTCTCTTATACTTGGCTGGAACTATGCAGGCACTGTTGGGCCCTACTTGCAGGGCCTTCCCTAGGCAAGGGATGATAAATGGCTTGCTGCGGACCAATTAAGGAACTGCTGATAGACATGTATGAAGTGCACACAAAGTCCTATCAAGTACTAAGTATAAATCAAATTCACCTCCAAATAGTGCAGAAAAACTTTGTGATACGAGTTCTCTACCTATTGCAAATCGACCAAAAAAAAAATTACCACATTTTTTTTACTCCCCTAAATAATAGATAGGTCCAAGCAAGTAGAGGTGGTACCCCACGATAAATCAGGATCTTATTGTTTAGATATTCCAAACAGTATTTCAGAATCAGATTAAAGTTTATCATGGTTTACTAACAATATACCGCAATTACCATTTATCGAAAAATTATTCCTGTTTATAATAAATAACTTTAACCACTTCAGCCCGGAAGGATTTACCCCCTTAATGACCAGGCCATTTTTCGCGATACGGCACTGCATCGCTTTAACTGAAAATTGCGCAGTCATGCGACATTGTACACAAGCAAAATGTATGTCCTTTTTCCCCACAAATAGATCTTTCTTTCGGTGGTATTTGATCATCTCTGCAGTGTTTATTGTGTTTTTTTGCGCTATAAACATAAAAAGAGCGACAATTTTGAAAAAAAAAACACACAATATTTTTTTTACTTTTTGCTATAATAAATATCCAAAAAAATAAAAAAATCAAATTTCTTCATCAGTTTAGGCCAATATGTAAAAATCGCAATAAGCGTATATTGATTGGTTTGCGAAAAAGTAATAGCGTCTACAAAATAGGGGATAGATTTATGGCATTTTTATAATATTTTTTTTTTACTAATAATGGCGGTGATCAGCGATTTTTAGCGGGACTGCAACATTTTGGCGGACAGCATACATTTATTGAGTATAGCCTCAAGTAGGGACACCTACAACTAGGCATAGGAAAGTACCATCATCCGAAATGATATAGGAAAACAAGGACAGTAGTAAGAGCGTGAGGGTAGCTGCTGAGGCTAACCACACGAATGCTCGAGCCCCCAAGATTAGTAGTGGACTATCTCGGTACTGATAAATACAAGTACAATTCTTAGATAAAAAATTCATTTATTACATGTAAAAAGGAAGAAAAGGACATACAAAAATCACATTAAAATGATTGCATAAACAATTTACAAATACTCAGAGGTATCCCCTAGAAGTATCTGTTGGTGAAGTGTTTCCCATAGATTAACCAGACCTCAACTAGTTTCACGGTTCAAACACCGCTTCGTCAGGAGGAGTAATCTATAAGACAAGTAGTCAGATGAAACACGGGAACATATAGTAAGAATATATGACAACATCAGATAAATAAATTGCGGCAGACAGATCATACAATTTTGACACTTTTTTGGGACCAGTGACATTAATACAGCGATCAGAGCTAAAAATAGCCACTGATTACTGTATAAATTACACTGGCAGGGAAGGGGTTAACACCAGGGGGCGATCAAGGGATTCAGTGTTCCTTAGGCCCCTTTCACACTGGGGCGTTTTTCAGGCGTTTTTCAGGCGGTAAAAATAGCGCCTGTACACCGCCTGAAAAAACTGGCCCCATTCACTCCAGTGTGAAAGCCGGCGGGCTTTCACACTGGAGCGGTGCGCTAGCAGGACAGTCAAAAAATTCCTGCTAGCAGGATCTTTGGAGCGGTATAGGAGCGGTTTATTCACCGCTCCTATACCGCTCCTTCCCATTGATTTCAATGGGATACCGCGGTAATACCGTGGCAATCCCGCCCTAAAGCGCCGCCGGATTTTAACCCTTTTTCGGCCGCTCGCGGGGGGTAAAACCGCCCCGCGAGCGGCCGGATACTGCGGCTAAAACGACGGTAAAGCAGCGCTAATTATAGCGATGCTTTACCGTCGCCGCGGCTCCCGCCCCAGTGTGAAAGGGGCCTTAGAGAGATGTTTCTAACTGTGGGGGGAGGGGACTGACTGGGAGTACAAAGAGATCGCTGTTCCTGATCACTAGGAACAGACGATCACTCTGTATTCCCCTGTCAGAATGGGGATCTGTTTGTTTACATTGACAGTTCCCGGTTCTTGCTCTCTGTGGAGCGATCGCGGGTCGCCGGCGGACATTGCGGCCGACCGGCCACGTGTATCAGGTTCGGCAGGCGCCGCCTGCTAATGCTCTTAAAGCGGCCGACGTACACCAACGCCGATTCGCGCAGCCAAGCCAACCTGCCGCAATATAATGACGGCGGACGGTCGGCAAGCAGTTAATTAACAAAATTATGTTTTTGGGACAAAGCAACTCACAAAGTTATTCACAAATGAAATGAAGGCTTTTTTCATGCAAAAACAAAATGTATCAAAACAAACAAAAAAAAATTTAAAAAAGGTCTTTTTTTTTTATAAATGGTATCAAAATGAAAAAAAAATATTAAAAAAAGCTAAAGGGAAAAGGAAAAGTAGGACATCATGTCTATATGAAAGACAAAACATTTTTCTTCGTTTTGAAAAAAAAGTAGGGAATGGAGTCCCCATCAAATTCATCAGGCTTTCTGGCTTTTTTTTTTTTTTTTTTGCTTTTGCTTTCAAACCACCATGGTTGTCACTGAAATAGGTGTCATACTTTGTACTCGAGAAAATGGTTTGACGATGACTCTCCCCAGGGAGGACACAAGCAACAATAAAAACCTGACAGAGGTTTCAATATCTACATACTCCATCTACAGCTACAGAAAGTTATGATTTTACATACACTTTAAAGCCCCATTTCAGGCAGCAGTAAAAATGATCCTTCCACCCTTCCCATTGCAATGGTTAATCATTTTATCGAGGTTAGAACTTCTCAACCTTTTTGGGACCAGGTCCTGTTAAATTCTTCCAAAACCTTCCATTGCCACAGTAACGAATAAAGTATACAGTGCCTTGAAAAAGTATTCATACCCCTTGAAATTTTCCACATTTTGTCATGTTACAACCAAAAACGTAATTGTAAATCTTGCTGTTTTTCCGCTCTTTGGAACCATTCTTTGGGCTCCTTCTGCTAATTTCATGTTAAGCCTCGTACACACGATCGGATTGTTGGCCAACAAAACTGTGGAATTTTGTCCGAAGGGCGTTGGCCCAAACTTGTCTTGCATACGCATGGCCACACAATTGTTGGCCAACAAATATGAACGTAGTGATGTACTACGTTGTTTTTCAGCTTTTTAGCGCTACCATTTGGGCTCCTTCTGCTAATTTCGTGTTAGTAGAAGTTTGGTGAGTGTTGATTCACACATTTCATTTCACACTTTTAATTTCGCACTTTTCAGTTCGTTTCTGAATGGCCGTTCGTCAACCAGCCATGTTGCGGAACCTTTTTTTTAGGTTGAATAATGATTTGATTTGGTATATTTTCTATATTTTTGGATGCATAGAATGCACTTTTTGGTTAAGTTCTATTGGCAGATAGCATGTCTAATTTTATTTGTTTTCTTTTTTTAATGCACAATAAAATAAATTGTGTAGAATAATACTTGGCTTTGTGTTTCACTTCAAATGACAGTTTGGGAGTCGGCAGTTACATTTAAAAAAATACACTGTAAAATTGACAAGGGACACCAACATAGTTGTATCTTTGAGATTAAAAACTACGGGATAATGGTGTGTGGTAACTTGCCCAAATAAAAGTATAATAATATTATTCTTCATATCATTAGAAAAAAAAAAGCCTTTGAAAATTTGTTTCCATCGGTATCACCAGCAAAGCAGCGTCAGTATTATCCCAGTAAAGAAGAAGAGAAAATGCTGCATTTCAAGATTTCAAAATTTGCCGCGTCACGAATGTTAATTCTCCATTACGAACGCAAATCTACAAGACCGACCGCTTCCGGCTCCTCCTTGCTTCCGAGCATGCGTGTTTGTACTTTGGACTTCTGTCCGATGGACTTGTGTGCACACGCTCGGAAAATCCGACAACAGACCGCTGTCCGTGGAAAGTTGGCCAACAATTATCTGATGGAGCGTACATGTCATCACACAATTCCCGTCGGAAAATCTGATCGTGTGTATGAGGCTTTAGTTTTCCCACCACACATAGCGTTTTGCTTTTAGGCCAAAAAGTGACATTTTGGTCTCCTCTGACCAGAGCACCTTCTTCCACATGTTTGCTGTGTCCCCCACATGGCTTCTCACAAACTACAAACATGACTTCTTATGGCTTTCTTTCCACAATGGCTTTCTTCTTGTCACTCTTCCATAAAGGCCAGATTGGTGGAGAGCACGACTAATAGTTGTCCTGTGGACAGATTCTCCCACCTGAGCTGTGGATCTCTGCAGCTCCTCCAGAGTTACCATGGGCCTCTTGGCTCTTCTCTGATAAATGCTCTCCTTGCCCGGCCGGTCAGTTTAGGTGGACGGCCGTGTCTTGGTAGGTTTGCAGTTGTGCCATACTCTTTCCATTTTCGGATGATGGATTGAACAGAGCTCCATGAGATGTTCAAAGCTCGGGATTTTTTTTATACCCTAACCCTGCTTTAAACTTCCCCACAACTTTATCCCTGACCTGTCTGATGTGTTCCTTGGCCTTCATGGTGCTGTTTACTCACTAAGGTTCTCTAACAAACCCCTGAGGGCTTCACAGAACTGTACTAAGATTAAATTACACACAGGTGGTCTTTATTTACTAATTAGGTAACTTCTAAAGGCAATCGATTCGAAATTTGAAAACCATTTATCATTTTCCTTCCACTTCACAATTTTGTGCCACTTTGTGTTGGTCTATCACATAAAATCCCAACAAAATACATTTACATTTTTGGTTGTAACATGACAAAATGTGGAAAATTTCAAGGGGTATGAATACTTTTTCAAGGTACTGTACACTCACACATTAAAAGTATGGAAATGCAAAACATGTATTGAAATTCTTGAAGCTCTGGATGGGGCTAAAGTCACTGTGGGGGGGGGGGGGGTTGTGGAGTGGGTTAATGGAATCTGCAGTTGACTTGGTCACCCTGTAGGGGATGAGGATTCCCGGTGGGGGTCTGGGAATGTTCGAGATTTGAGGCACTATGAGGAGCTGGAGGGCACTGTGGAGGCTGAGGGCTCTCAGGGAGCCTGTGGGCACTATGGGAGTTTTGGGGGTGCATTATGGAAGGTTAAGGGATCTCCAGCTGGCTGAAAGCCCAGGAGAGGGGAGCATTGGGCCACAGCTTGGTGGTTAAGAGTCACTGGTTTAGGGGTAGAGGAAAAATCCGTAATACTTACCTTAGGTGGTGAGGGTTGCCACTACAAAAGTAACTTTTTAACCATCTTGGGGGTCAGCTTTAATTTGGGCTGATTAAGATTAACTAAAAGTAAAAATCGTATTAAAAAACAAAAAATATAACCTACAAGGTTTCTGGAAATGTTTGTGCACATAAAAGCACTGACCATGTTATAACAAGGGGTCCTCAAAAAGTTTCCACACGTTTTTATATATATAAAACAAAAAAAAGTGTTAAAACTTTTCGAAGAACCCTTGTATAATGTACTCATATGTACAAACCCTGACAGCACTCCTGAGACACAGAACTGTTAACCAAGTCCCAGGAATGGCAGGAAGGAAGGCTTGGGACCCATTTGCTAAGATTACGGTACTTTTTTCTGGGCGTAACTGTTATGCCGCGTACACACGGTCGGAATTCTCGTCGGAAAAAGCTCTGATGGTTTCCACGTCGGAATTCCGACGGAATTTTCGCTCAAACTGTCTTGCCTACACACGGTCACACCAAATTCCGACGGTCAATAACACAGCGGCATAAAACACGTTCAACGGCACTATAAAAGGGAAGTTTAATGCTTCCGTGCATGCGTCGGAATTTTGCGTGTCGGAATTGCATACACACGATCGGAAAATCCCATAGAAAGGTTTTCCGTCGGAAAAATTAAGAACAGGTTCTCAATTCAAAGTCCGTCGAAAATTTTGACCAAAAAAGACCGATGGGCATACACACGGTTGGAAAATCCGATGAAAAGCTCCCATCGGACTGTTTCCATCGGAAATTCCGACCGTTTGTACGCGGCATTACACATAGATCCCAACTGTCCCTGGTTTGGAACAAAGTTCCTCTGTCCCTCTTTCCTCCTCATTTGTCCCTCATTTTAGTCCGATCTAAATAGTTGTATATAAAATGCGCTATTTATCTTTCAAAAAGTGTACAGTACTAAACCTTTCATGCAATTACTAAATTGCTGCACTTGTAAATTCCAAAAGCCAGTATAAAGGAATAGCAGTGGTAAAAAAAAAAAAAAAAAAAGCACTTGTGGGTTTAACTAATCATTTTTTTTGTATAATTCTCCTTTAAGGGGGTGTGGCAGGGGGTGTGTCCTATGCCTACATACTTTTGCTAATAAGTGTCCCTCGTTCCCGTCTCAAAAAGTTGAGAGGTGTGCCTGTTACATCCATATTTGTAAGGGGTTAAGGCATTAAAAGGAGATGTTTAATGCATTTTTAGTGAGTACGCATCTACAGTTTTATTATAAAGTTTATTTGAAATTATTTTATTACAACAATTTTTACATGGTGGCTGTATATTTTTACAATTGCATTTTACAAACAGTTGTATTGATCATTTAACTAATGTTGTTCCTAAAGAAGAATTATGATTAGACCAATTCATTGTATAGAAGATTTCTTCTCCGTCTGGTCTGGTCAGCATGTGTTGAGGAGCATTAGCAAGGCACAACCACTGTGCAGGATTACTAAGAAGGAAACAACTATGGCTGCCCCCATGGATATAAAACATATTTATATAAGCCATACCCCCCCCCCCCCCCCCCCCCCAAGAAAAGTTTTCAAATATGATGCATAAATTATTTACATTAGCTATTTACATATTCCCTTAAACAAAAACATAAAAAGGTACATTCCCTTTAACCGCTTCCCGACCGCCTCCTGCACATATACGTCGGCAGAATGGCACGGCTAGGCAAAAGCACGTACAGGTACGTCCCCTTTAATTGCCTAGCCGTGGGGTCACGTGCCGACCCGGTCGGGAGCTCCGTGACCGCGGCCGCGGGACCAGCAGACCCGATCGCCGATGGTGTCCCGCAATCGGGTCACGGAGCTGAAGAACGGGGAGAGGTCTGTGTAAACAAATCTCTCCCCGCGCTTCCTACACTGCCTGTCACTAATCAGCTGTTCCCTGTCATCGGAAAAGCAGATCAGTGACATCAGACGTCAGCCCCGCCCCCTAATGTAAAAAAAAAACACACACGTCACAGCCCATAACCCCTCCCCGCCCCCTAGTGGTTAACTCTTTCACTGCCAGTGTAATTTATACAGGAATCAGTGCATTTAAATAGCATTGATTGCTGTATAAATGACAATGGTCCCAAAAATGTGTCAAAAATGTCCGATGTGTCCGCCATAATGTCGCAGTCACAATAAAAATCGCTGATCGCCGACATTACTAGTAAAAAAAAAAAAATATTAATAAAAATGCTATAAAACTATCCCCTTTTTTGTAAACGCTATAACTTTTGCGCAAACCAATCAATAATCGCTAATTGCGATTTTTTTTTACCAAAAATATGTAGAAGAATACGTATCGGCCTAAACTGAGGAAAAAAATTTTTTTTGATATATTTTTTGGGAATATTTATTATAGCAAAAAGTAAAAAATATAAAATTTTTTTCAAAATTGTCGCTCTATTTTTGTTTATAGCTCAAAAAATAAAAACCGCAGGGGCGATCAAATACCACCAAAAGAAAGCTCTATTTGTGGGAAAAAAAGGACGCCAATTTTGTTTGGGAGCCACGTCGCACGACCGCGCAATTGTCAGTTAAAGCGACGCGGTGCCGAATTGCAAAAAGGGGCCTGGTCCTTTGGCTGCAAATTGGTCCGGGGCTGAAGTGGTTAAAGAAAACCAGCACTGAGAGAAAAAAATGGGGGCTGCCATTATTCACTAGACATGCGCCACACTGAAATATTTCGTTTCGGAATTTTGTTTTCGTCCGAAAAATACATTTATTTAGTTACTCCCGAAATCAGCTTTTATTTATTTTGTTTAAAAATGCATTCGTTCGAAAATCCGAAGTAATTAAGGTTGAATCTGTCATTGAAGGCTTATGGTGTCTGTCGAATGTTCTAAGAAGATTCGACGGAGCAGCTAAACTGTACGACGCCGCAATCGTACATTTCCGGTCGAATGTTCCGCTTACAAGCTATAGTAGAATTCTAATGTTGTATAACACTAGTAATAATTATATTTAGTAATTATTATTACTGGTCAACCAAAATTAGAATTCTTCTATAGCCTATGGGCGGAGCATTTGACCATAAATGTCCGCTCGCCGCGACTGCTTCATCGAATCTTCATGTCGAATCTTTTCTCTCTGTCGAATAATCTTGGACTTGGAGTTAGGTTAGGCATATTCGACCTTTTTTGCTATTGTCTCTATATTGTCAAATCTTTTCTCTCTATGTCAAATCTTTTCTCTCTATGTAGAATAATCTTGGACTAATAGAGCTAAGGTTAGGCACATTCGACCACAGGTTCGATGGACACAGATCGCTATTGTCAGTGTCATGTCGAATCTCCTAACTATATCGAACTGTTGCAACAAAAATAAAGCATTTGTTTATGTCGGATCTTTTCGGTTTTGGATTCTGCACGTTACTGTATCACCACAAATCAAATAACTCGATTTAATACATTTTTAATATTCAAAGCCAACTCCCCCATTCATCCATGTCTCCATACTTAATTTGGTTGGGAAATCACTTTGGAAAATGCCCCCTAGCATTTCTGGCCGTGGCCATCTTGAGTAAGGGCAGATGATTCATGTAGCATTTTACTTCCTGGAATCCATCTGTCCTTAGCTCAGGCATGCAGACAGGAGGGTGCTCTTAACTGAGAAAACCCCCTCCTCCCCTCCTGAAGACTCCTGGGATTTATTTCATAATTTGCCTAGGCTAAGGTGACCAGATTTTTTTAATGAAATCCGGGGACATATTTTTTTTTTTACTAGTAATGGCGGCAATTAGCGACTCTCTGCCCTTTGCCACCCTGCTCATTGCCTGTCAAGTCTTACTCTCCGGCTACTACTGGGTGGGGAGCGAAGGAAGATCACTCCGCCAGGGAAGGCAAGGAGATGAGCAGGTGGCTGGCCGGGACTATAGCCAAGGCAGAAGAACATGTGAGCAGGAGCGGAACGGGCATGCACCTGAAACTCAAGAAATATTCTCTCCACTCCGACTAGCACATGATCATCAGAAAGGGGCACAAATTAACTACCATAATTCTAGTAGTACTAAAGCTAGTAGGAGCGGCAGAGCGGGGGGCGGGGGGCGGTGTAATTCAGATTATTTTTTTTAATGCTGCACTGACCGTCTTTGAAATTGCCCCAGCCCCTGTCCAAATCCAATCCGGAGACAAAACCGGGGACAGACTTGGTTCGGGGACAGTATCCTCAATCCGGGGATGTCTGGTCACCCTAGCCTAGGCCAGGAAGCCAGGATGTAACTGAAGAAACATAATAAAAATAGTTTAAGACAAGTAAATATGATATACTTTCCTATCTATTTACTAATGCTAACAGCATAAGAATTAAAAAATAGTCAATGTTGATTGAGAGAGTAAAGTGTTCCGATTTTAATTCCCATGATTTTGGAACGGGATGCCAAACAATCCCATCTAGGTGTGACGATTAGATGTCACCAAACTTTCGACCATATAGCATGTGCAGGGCCGGGACAAGGGGTGGGCAGGAGGGGCGGCTGCCCCTGGCGCAATGGTTTATTGCAGGGGTGGGGGGCACCCTGACCCTAACCCTAAGGGAAAGGGGGGCGCAGTTTGGCATCTTTGCCCTGGGCGCTGGATGACCTTGTCCCGGCACTGAGCGTGTGTTCACATGGTGGGGACATCATTAAAATAAACCTGTTGATGTTCTGAATATGGGCAAACCACACCTTCACTTGAAAGGAACTTGTCAGCATAGCCATATGTCTGAGAAACCATTACAAAAAAACACGATTTTCACATCACGCTCATATTTACATCTATGATTCAACTCAAGAAACCTCAGTTGCTGCTCTAGATGAGAAGGTTTTGTCCTTCACATGTTGGAGAACTCCATCTCACAGCCAAATCAAATATTCTTGTTTATTGATTTAACTGGCCACAATATGACAACGCTGGTAATCAAGCCGAAACACTTGGCTCGGGTAGTATCATGTTCCTAAACAGTTCATGGGCCTCCTCTCATATTACCCACAGTGATGTCACTACGCCTTTACTCGGGGAGCAATGTGCTATTGGCTGATGAGTAACATTCCATCTGGAGTTGAAGGGATGCTAGAAGCAATGCTTTCCTATGAGACAAACTGATAATGGGGCGAAAATGATTCTCATCCTCCTACTGTTCAGAAGTCTGCTGTGAAACATTACCGTATATACTCGAGTATAAGCCGACCCGAATATAAGCCGAGGCACCTAATGTTACCACAAAAAACTGGGAAAACGTATTGACTCGAGTATAAGCCTAGGGTGAGAAATGCACAGCTACTGTTAGTGGAAAAGAGGGTCAACAATGCCCATTTGCAGCCTCACTGTGTCCATTTGCAGCCTCACTGTGCCCATTTGCAGCCATAGGTCCCCCGAACTTCAAACTTGGTAGTTAAAGTGGTTGCAAACCCACTTTTTGTACTTTTTACCTATAGGTAAGCATAGAATAATGCGGCGTACACACGGTCGGAATTTACGATGAAAACAGTCCGATGGGAGCTTTTCATCGTATTTTCCGACCGTGTGTATGCCCAACGGTCTTTTTCGGTCGGAATTTCCGACGGACTTTGAATTGAGAACCTGTTCTCAATTTTTCAGACGGAAAACCTTTCTATCGGATTTCCGACACGCAAAATTCCGACGCATGCTCGGAAACAATTCGACGCATGCTCGGAAGCATTAAACTTCCCTTTTATAATGCTGTTGAACGTGTTTTATGCCGCTGTGTTATTGACCGTCGGAATTTGGTGTGACCGTGTGTAGGCAAGACAGCTTGAGCGGAATTCCGTTGGAAAAACTGTCAGAGTTTTTTTTTCCGACGAGAATTCCGATCGTGTGTACGCGGCATAAGGCTTACCTGTAGGTAGTGGAAATATCTCCTAAACGTGCGCCGTTTAGGGGATATTTCACTTGTGGCCCTAGCATATGCCGAAGATCGCGGCTCCCGTGCGCATGCGCGGGAGTGACGTCACGCGGCTCCGGCAAATCACAGAGCCGAAGTCCGCGGCCCCGAAGAAAGAGGGCAAGAAGATGGACGCTGCCCACACAGGGGACGTCGCTGGATTCTTTTGCTTTTCATTTGCTGGCTAAACAGGGAGCATAAGAGGAAGTAAAACCCATGAGGGTTTACTTCCTCTTTAAGGGTTCCTAGATCCCCTCTAGCTGCAGCCAATTTGGGGTCTCTGGACCCAAAGGGTCCCGAAATGGAATTGCTGCAGATGGACACAGTTGACCGACTTTGGGGCCCCGTATCTCGGGGCCCCTTGGTGCTAGGAACCCCAAATTTGGATATGTTGTAGTGCTAGTTTCACTGGGTTTGCACGAATTTGGGGTTCCTAGCACCAAGTGGCCCCGAGATAGGGGGCCCCAAAGTCGGGTCAGAAATCGTCAAGCACTTTTCTGCAGCAGAGAATGACATTTTCTGAACCGACTTTGGGGCCCCGTATCTCGGGGCCACTTGGTGCTAGAAACCCGAGATACGAGGCCCCAAAGTCGGATTGGAAAATGTCATTCTTGGCTGCAGAAAAGTGCTTGACTCGAGTATAAGCCGAGGGGGGCACGTTCAGCACATAAAAAATGTGCTGAAAAACTCGGCTTATACTCGAGTATATACGGTAATTCTAAAGGTGCTCATCAGATATTTTGGTTGTAATTTTGCCCTTCCTGTTCTTCATCCTTGAACATAGTTGCTCACAAATATAAGTGCTGCCGAAAAACTGATGACCTGAATACGTGATGAATGAATCATGAATGATGTGATTGCGAGTGGGAGATTTTTCTTTGGGAAGATAAAACGTATAAAAGCCCAGTTACGAGACACTGACAATTTTTTGTTTGGCCGCATATGTTCACTAAGTGTGAACACATTTTTACAAAAAATTCCTCCAAAATTTTTTTTAAATTTACGATTTTATGCCATGGCGGCATGTGGCCCAGCCATCTTAGGCCACATGCAGCCCGTGGGCAACAGGTTGGACTCCCCTGAAATAAACCTTCCATCCCCCTGATTGTAGCTCATCTATCTATTCACTTCGGTCCTTGCATGGTGGATAGTTAGGTGCCCCCATAGGTACGAACCATGAATAGGAGATAAGGGGATCCACAACAAGCGGGCAGAGGACTTTTCTTGGATGCAATGACTGTGCAGGACTGGGCAGGGCCGCATCGTAAAGAACCCAGGAGTTGGGATGAAGGATTTTAAAGGGCAACTTCAAAATGAAGGAGTGGAGGTCGTTATAGTCACAAGCGGGATGTAGGGACAACTGTCTATTAATTCCAATGGTTCTATAAATGTTATGTCCAACAAGCTCATAGGTGTGATAGACAGGTGTCCACAAACCTGTCCTGATCCTTGTGGGATAGTCTTTGTTTTTGCCTGTGGTGGGGCTTCGAAAGATGGACATGTTTTGACTCATATGTTGGGATGTTTGCAGAAGGTCTAAAATTCCTCCCAGTTTTAAGATTCTAAATATCAGGAAATGTCACTGGTTAGAGTACTCGAGCCATCCATTGTGGAGCTTCTTCTTTGGCGTGTGATGTGGCAGCAGTTTGCTGTTGTTTTCTGTGATCTGAGGAACGATTCTGTCCGGGGTGACACGATCGGTCTGTCCTTTTAGTGACAAGTATCTTACAACCACAGAATGCCAGTTAATGATCTCATCCACATGTACTGGACCCGTAAATTGGTGATCCCGGTATATGCCACCTGAAAGGAAAAATACGAGGCCTTTAACGATAATAGAGAAGATCTAATATTACGATATATCTAAGGACAAAGTTTAGGATACACAGTGCAAACCGTATGTCATTCAGTAAGGCCCAGTTCACACCTCAGCATTTTGTAGCTTGAAGCTCCAAAACGCTGGAGGAGAAAACGTCTATTATTCTCTAAGGCAGGGTTTCTCAACCAGGGTTCCTCCAGTGGTTGCTGGGGGTTCCTCGAGCAAAGACCAATTTTTGCCTCTAAGATAAGTTCCCACTGACACCAATGATCTTTTTAGCTATCTGTAGGGGGGAAATTCTTCCACAAGACCACAGATGTAAGGAACACTCTTCCACTGACCATCACACCAATGTATCATGAGTTATATATATATAGCCATTTTTAACAGGGGTTCCCTAAGACCGAAAAGTTATTTCAAGGGTTCCTCCATGTTGAAAAGGTTGAGAAAGTCTCCACTCCAAGTTGCCTGAAGCCAAAACCCTGAAGCTCAAAAATGTTCTGGAGCTTTTTTTTTGTAGCTCTAATTGGGCAGATTTGCATTTTTATTACCATAGAAATAAATGGAAACACGCTATTTGCGCGTTTTGTTGCAATTTTCAGCTCAAATGAAAAAAAAAAAAAAAAAATAATATAAGAATAAATAAATGTAAAATAAATACACAAATGATTAAAATCATCATAAATAAATAAAATGTATTAATAATACATAAATAATAATTAACCCCTAACCTTAAAAAATATATGAAATACATTATTACTATTAATAATAACTTATTATTATTATTATTAATAATAATAATTTCTTTATCTATTTTGCATTAGGGCTAGGCTTCTTTCACGCATAACCTTAAAGAATGACTGCGCTGCAAACCAAAAAAAAAAAAAAAAAAACTTTCACAAGCCAGTGATGGAGTGTGGTGAATAACTAAAGTGATTAACAGAAATAAATTAAATAAATCAATTGATCACAAGTGATAGTATCATGATCCAAAAAAAGTGAACATTTAGGTGAAATAAAACATTCAAAAGTAAAAGAAAACACTAATTTAGCCACGTATTAATCAAAGTTAAATAAAGCCAGGCATAATGTGAGCATCACAATGAGCAACGAAGCATATTGTCCATATAGCAGATAGCATAAATCCAGTGTTGACACCACTCAGTATACACCATAAGGAAAAGAAGTGGCCCGATAGAAAAGATCTCCACCACCGAGAACAGCTGGCTCTTACCGAATACAGAGATCTCCTGTCACAGAGATCGCAAGGGCCTTAGGCTTGTCTCCCCAGCCACGGGTCTCAGGAGGAGGTGAGATGATTTTCAATAGGTATAGGGTAACAATTTCCTCAGAAGGCATAAGCAGATACCATGTGGGAATAGATAAAAAGAGACTCCATAGTGTATCACTCAAACAAACTAGTTTAATAAAAAACGGGGTTTACACTTACAGGAATGTAGTAAAAAGTAGCGTATAGATAAAAAGCCGGCTGGCTCGTGTTAGCTGCCCGTTGCTTCCGGGTCTAGCGCGGTATTGTGGTGACGTCAGCACGCCGCTCTCCCTACGCCGTTTCGTCAGAGATGACGTCTTCCAAGTGCCCCTGGAAGACGTCATCTCTGACGAAACGGCGTAGGGAGAGCGGCGTGCTGACGTCACCACAATACCGCCCCAGGTGCCCCAGGAAGACGTCACATTTTGACGAAACGGCGTAGGGTGAGCGGCGTGCTGACGTCGCCTCCTTCTCCCGTCTACTCCAGGAAGCGACGGGCAGCAAGTAAGAGAGCCGGCCGGCTCGACTAATTTTAAAACAACCGCTTTTTCATTTCTATATACATGTGAGTGTGCCATTTTAGAGAATTTTTTTAAATAAACAGAGGGTAAAAACGTTATTGCGCCATGGTGTCCCTTTCTCTTTCATGCTAATATCTCCTCTGACTGAGAGTCAAGTGATCCCAGAGAAAGACCTATTCCTTTGATAAACCTGGCGATTGTCATCTAGAGGAGTTCGGATAAAGACCCAGGCAGGGGTATATGCCATTTGCCCATCTGGTCTCTCTTAACACAGAGACCAGACCAGCTGGTAAGCTGCCATTTTTACCTTTGGTGGAGGATCTTTACTCTGGCTATTTTATCACTTCTCCATATGTACCAGATGCCAATAACAGGACTTTACACTCTGTGGTGGATTCCTCTGCATGAATAGAACATTTCTTTACAAAAAGACATTTATCCACACTTGGATCTCTGTTGTTCTCTATGCCATTACACCAGATTCTGATTCACTGTTATGTGTTCATGTTATGTTTTTTGGTTTGCAGCGCAGTCATTCTTTAAGGTTTTGTCATTTTAGTGTGGGTATCTCGCATTTATGACTGCAGCAGCTCTTAGTTTTTGATATATCTTTTGGGACACATTATTTAAATATAATTTGTTTTAATTTGGGACAGCGCAGTAACACACACCTTTTCATTCTTTCACGCATGGCATGTCCGTTTTGACGGACTCCACTTGCTCAGCGGGGTATCAATCTGTTGATCCCCGCTAAGCAGGCGGATAACAGATCCGTCTCCGCTCACTGTGCTGAGACAAACCTGTCATGCCGCGTACACACGGTCGGAATTTCCGATGGGAGCTATTCAACGGATTTTCTGACCGTGTGTATGCCCATCGGCCTTTTTCTGTCGGAATTTCCGACGGACTTTGGATTGAGAACCTGTTCTCAATTTTTCCGAAGGGAAACCTTTCTATCGGATTTTACGATCGTGTGTATGCAATTCCGACACGCAAAATTCCGACGCATGCTCGGAAACATTAAACTTCCCTTTTATAGTGCAGTCGAACGTGTTTTATGCCGCTGTGTTACAGACCGTCGGAATTTGGTGTGACCGTGTGTAGGCAAGACAGTTTGAGCGAAATTCCTTCGGAATTCCGATGGGAAAACCATCAGAGCTTTTTCCTAAGAGAATTCCGACTGTGTGTACGCGGCATCAGAGTCCCGCTCACCTCTTTGGGGAGATCGGATGAAAACGGATCTGCCCATCCGTTTTCATCTGATTCCATCCGATCCGCCAGACGTATGGAAAATAGGGTTTCCATCCATCTGGATTTGCCGGAGAGGATCAGATCGTCGCTCCATAGAGGTGAATGGAGTGTTTCGATCAGGTCCGCCCGAAAAACGGACCCGATCGGACAGCCCGTGTAAAAGGGGCCTTAGGATGTTTATTTATTATTATTATTATTATTAGTAGAATTAGTAGTAGTATTAACACCATAAAAGCCGGTTCACACTGAAGCAGCGCGACTTGCAGCGCGACTGCCTCAGGCGACCTGCACACGGCTTCAGCGGCGACTTGCAAAACGACTTCTGTATAGAAGTCAATGCAAGTCGCCTGAAGTCGCCCCCCAAAGTAGTACAGGAACCTTTTTCTAAGTCGGAGTGACTTGAGTCGCTCCTATTAGAACGGTTCCATTGTACATAATGGAGCGCGACTTGTCAGGCAGCCCCAGTGTGAACCGAGTCTTACCCTAACAAAAATAAATAAATAATAAATAACACCAACGCTAACTTTACCTTAACTCTAACCCCTTACCCTAATAAAATAAAAATAAATGAATAATAATAATAATAAATGAATAATAATAATGATAAAGAAAAAAAAGCTGAAAAACCTAGCAACAAATGATGCAACAGATGATAGTTTTCGCTATTGACTAATAAAAAAAAAGCCATAGCTGAATAACGCTGTATAAAAATGTACAGATCGCGCATATGAATGCGTAAAAAAAAACGCTGGAAAGACGCTACGCTCAGGTGTAAATTCAGCTTGAGGGTTTACATCTACTAAGCAGAGGGAGTCTTATGCCGCGTACACACGGTCGGAATTCTCATCGGAAAAAGCTCTGATGGTTTTCCCGTTGGAATTTCCGACGGAATTTCGCTCAAACTGTCTTGCCTACACACGGTCACACCAAATTCCGACGGTCAACAACACCACGCCTTAAAAAACGGTCGACGGCACTATAAAAGGGAAGTTTAATGCTTCCGAGCATGCGTCGAATTGAATTTTGCGCGTCGGAATTGCATACACACGATCGGAAAATCCGATAGAAAGGTTTTCCGTCGGAAAAATTAAGAACAGGTTCTTAATCCAAAGTCCGTCGGAAATTCCGACAGAAAAAGGCCGATGGGCGTACACACGGTCGGAAAATCCGATGAAAAGCTCCCATCGGACTGTTTCCATCGGAAATTCCGACCGTGTGTACGCGGCATTAGTCATCAGCTTACGGTTAGCTTTGCTTTATGTGCTGTGTTACAAACACCATAAGGGTTAAACGTCTTCTTTACTGCCTTTAAGAATTTCACTTTTGAGACTCTACCGGTCTCTTCTCCACCATAAATGATGACAGAGTCTAAATTGACGTCAAAAGCAGCACGAGAAATTATCCGTGTTAGTTGAGTTTGTGAGTTTTCCATATTAGTCCACTCTACCATGTTACATCTCCTGATAATAAACCAGTAAAGGTCAGGGTAACCTGACTGTGACATTGGAGATATTTACCGTCTCCTGCAGAGTAATGGAAATCTATAAGAGAGATCGTTGAAAGGGAAATTTTTATGAATTTATTGAACCACCATAGTGCAGTCTTACCTCTTAGGTATAGGTGTGTGTATTGTTATTTACTTGTATTCTCTCCATGTCAGAACAGACATATGAACCCGTGTTAGGCTGTAAGGCCCCCACGCAGGCTGACCTGTTTACTGCCTGAGCTCAGAGCTGAGAACCGACACTCTGGGGTTGGTTTACTAAAGGCAAATAGGTTGTTCACTTTGCAAGGAAAGTGGCACTTTTCAAGGGGGGTTTTGCCTAAAACATAGTGGATTTCTTAAATTCTTAAATTTGCAAAGCATACCTAATCCCACGCCAGGAAAGTAAAGTAAAGAAAAAAGAAAACAGCATTTTTGCTTGCACATGATTGAATGATGGAAATGAGCAGTGCTTAACCTCATTCACTAAGCTCTGGCATTAAGTGCAGACAGACGTTAGGACAACCTTAAAGAGGAAGTAAAGCCTCCTCCAAAAAAAACAAAAAAACGGAACCTGCAAGGCAAAAGCATAATGAGCTAGTATGCAAAGCATACTTGCTCATTATGAATGATTTACCTGAGAACGAAGCCCCCGAAGCGGCCCTCATCCACGACCTTCTGCGCCGCCATCAAGCCCGGAGTGACTTCCGGGTCTCGCTGCTCCAGCGCTGTCATTCGCTGGAGCGGCGATGACGTCACTCCCGCGCATGCGCACGAAAGCGGCATATCGCCGTGAACTCGGCATGCGCAGTGCGCCTGTTTTTTTCTAAATATCTCCTAAACCATGTAGGTTTAGGAGATATTTATTGGACCTACAGGTAAGCCTTAATCTAGGCTTACCTGTAGGTCAAAGTGGTTTGTAAGGGTTTACAACCACTTTAACCACTTGCCGACCAGCCGCCGCAGTTTTACTGTGGCAGAATGGCACGGCTGGGCGATGCAACATTATGTGACGTTGCTTTGCCCTGTGGCCACTAGGGGCGCGCGCCCACTGCTCGCCCTCGGAGCACCGCCGGGTTCCCGCGATCGCTGGTTACACACGAGAACTGGGATCTGTGTGTGTAAACACGCAGTTTCCGGTTCTCTGAGGGGAAAGGTGACTGATTGTCTGTCCATACAAAGTATGAACAGCGATCTGTCATCTCCCCTACACAGTCCCCTCCCCCTTCAGTTAGAACACAGTTAACCCCTTGATCGCCCCCTAGTGTTAACCCCTTCACTGCCAGTGACATTTTTACAGTTATCAGTGTATTTTTATAGCTCTGATCGCTGTATAAATGACAATGGTCCCAAAAATTTGTCAAAAGTGTCCGATGTGTCCGCCATAATGTCGCAGTCCCGATAAAAACAGATCAACGCCATTACTAGTAAAAAAAAAACCTTTATAATAAAAATGCCATAAAACTATCGCCTATTTTGTAGAGGATATAACTTTTGTGCATACCAATCAATATACGCTTATTGTGATTTTTTTTTTTTTTACGAAAAATATGTAGAAGAATACATAGCGGCCTAAACTGAGGGAAAAAAATATTTTTTTTATATATTTTTGAGGATATTTATTATAGCAAAAAGTAAAAAATATTGATTTTTTTTCAAAATTTACGCTCTTTTTTGTTTAAAAAAATAAAAACCGCAGAGGTGATCAAATTATGTTTGGGAGCCACGTCGCACGACCGCACAATTGTCAGTTAAAGCGACGCAGTGCCGAATCGCAAAAAAGTGCTCTGGTCAGAAAGGGGGTAAAATCTTCCAGGGCTGAAGTGGTTAAAGTGTAACTAAAGGCAAAACTTTATTTTATTTTGGTTTTGGACAGGGTGCAGAGGGATTAGAATCCCCGTCAGTTTTTTTATTGCTGTCTGTGTCCCCCATTAGGAAGATTCACCCTCTGTATTTGTCCTGTTTACCATTATCATTGAAAGTAAAAGTAAAAAGAAAATCACAATTTTGGGTTATCCCCAAAAAAGTTATATCATCCAATGGGAATACTAGTTCTGGTGATCTAGGGGTCCCCAAAATAATTGCTTTAATTTGCAGGGTTTTTCTTTACTTCCTGTTTGGCTATGGGACAGGAAGTGAAGGGAAATCTCCGCAATGGGACACAGATGGCAAAAAATAAAATAAAAGACTGACAGGGGTTATAACACTCCCTTGTTCTATCTAAAATGAAAAAAAGTTTTGCCTATAGTTCTACTTTAACAAAGGATTTACTTTTGGTTACTGTAACCTTGACAGCACGTTTCCTATATGACAGTTTGAGTGTCTCTGATCAGCATTGAGCTCAGGCAGAAGTTGGGGCACTCTAAAGCCTCGTACACACGATCGGATTTTCCACAGACGAAGCCTCTGACTTTTGTCCGAAGGCGTGTGTCTGGATTTTGTCTTGCATACAAATGGCAAGGAATTGTCGGCCAACAAACACGAACGTAGTGATGTACTACGTTTTTTTTTTCAGCTCTTTAGCGCCACCCTTTGGGCTCCTTCTGCTAATTTTGTTGAAGTTTGGTGAGTGTTTATTCGCGCTTTTCATTTTGTGTTTTTCAGTTCACGTTTTTTATTTTGTGCTTTTCAGTTCATTTCTGAACAGCTGTTCGTCAACCAGACATGTTGCGGAATCGGAGGAGATAACGTGTTCTTCATTATTGGCCTTGGAGTTATTGCTTTGACCCAAGTCCAGTCCAGGAACAGGAGGAGGAGGAGTTCTTGGACCAAAAATTGGTTGCTTTATTAATCGTAACCAATTATGTCATATGCCTTTGCTGCGGGAGCTCCAGGAGAATAATCCGGATGATTTTCAGAATTATCTCTGGATGACGGACCCCTGCTTTCACCAACTCCTGGCATTGTTGACCCCCTATATTAAGAAGCAGGACACATGCATGAGGCTTTTATTTAATTTTTTGGTTGAATAATGATTTGATTTGTTATATTTTCTATATTTTTGCATTTTTGCATAGAATGCACTTTTTGGTTAAGTTCTATTGGCAGATATCATGTCTAATTTTATTTGTTTTCTTTTTCTAATACACAATAAAAAAAAAATTGTGTAGAATAATACTTGGCTATGTGTTTTACTTCAAATGACAGTTTGGGAGTCGGCAGTTACATTTAAAAAAAATACAATGTAAAATTAACACGGGACACCAACATAGTTGTATCTTTGATCTTAAAAATTACGGGATAATGGTGTTGTGGTAAAAAAAGCATAATAATATTATTCTTGATATCACTAGAAAAAAAAGCCTTTGAAAATTTCTTTGCAATACTCCATCAGTATCACCAGCAAAGCCGCTTTATAAGAGAATTGTGCGCTGCATTTGGAGATTTCATAATTTTCCACGTCACGAATGTTAATTCTCCATTATGAACGTTAGTTTACAAGACTGACCGCTTCCGGCTCGTCCTTTCATCCGAGCATGCGTGTTTGTACTTTGGACTTTTGTCCGACGGACTTGTGTACTCTGAAAATCCGACAACAGACATTTGTACGCGGAAAATTTTAAAGCCTGCCATCCAACATTTGTCCGCAGATAATTGTCCGATGGAGCGTACAAATGGTCGGATTTTCCACCAACAGCCTGTCATCACACATTTCCTGTTAAAAAAAGGAAATTGTGTGTATAAGATTTTAGAGCCTACACTGATCTGACAGGGAGAACATGCAAGAAAATATATTACAAAAACTAAGTATATATGAGAGGCAAGATTGCACTATTATCCACTTGCCAACCTCCCTATAGCAGTTCCACTTCTACAGGGCAGGCATGCGGCGCATGATCACATATATATATACATATACACACGTCATCCTGCACTTCTAGGTATCGGGCGCGAGTACATGCCGCCGCCCACTCACTCCCGCTGTCATTATACACAGCGGAGCTGATCAGCGGGTCCCACGGACCCAATGTCTGCTGGCACCAGCTGATCATTATAGTACACAGGCAGAATGGCATTCTGCCTATGTAGGCAAGGCAGGTCGCCGCTCTGTCAGTAAGGAAGGCATGGAACACGGATCTATGCCTTCCCCTAGTAAAAGCACCTGCCATACTGTAGTAAAACACCACCTAGTAACACATTTAATCCTTTGATCTCCCCTGATGTTAACCCCTTCCCAACCAGTGTCATTATTCTAGTGACAGTGCATATTTTTAGCACTAATCACTGTATTGGTGTCACTGGTCCCCAAAAAAAAAAAAAAAGGGGTCAAAATTGTCAGTTAGTGTCCAATTTGTCCGCCGCAATATTGCTGTCCTGCTATAAGTCGCTGATCGCCGCCTTTACTAGTAAAAAAAATATAATTAAATAAAAATTCCATAAAAATATCCCATAGTTTGTAGCCGCTATAACTTCTGCGCAAACCAATCAATATATGCTTGGGATTTATTTTTACCAAAAATATGTAGCAGAATACATATTGGCCTAAATTAATGAAGACATTTGTTTTTTTTTGTTTTTTATAGCAGAAAGTAAAAAGTTTTGTATTTTTTTCAAAATTTTCAGCCATTTTTGTTTATAGCGCAAAAAAAAAAAAAGAAACAGAGGTAATCAGATAAAATAAAGCTCTATTTGTGTGGAAAAAAGGGCAAAACTTTTATTGGGGTACAGCGTCACACGACCGCACAATTGTCAGTTACAGTAACGCAAGGCTTGTATAGCAAAAAATGGCCTGGTCACGAAGGGGAAGAGGAAGTCACGAGAAGTGACAAAACTAGTAGGGAGGGGCTTGAGAGGCTGACGTGTGAGGAACCAGGGAGAAACAAAAAGGGAAAAAGAGCCAGTGTAAAGGAAGGGGGGGGGGGGGCGATGATAACCACGGCTATGAGGTGAAACCTTTGTCCTAGCACTTGTGGATACACATATCAAGGCTTATTTTAATCGGAAGAAATGTGAGTGTAATCTGTTTTATGTTCTATAGAAATAGATCTTTTAAAACGGTAAAGCACTATTGTTAGCTTTATTACCTTGCATGTGAGTGGAGACCAATAGTAAATTAATAAAGGATGGAGTATATACCCTGTGATATGAGATGCCCGAATAAGTGGATAAACCATAAGAAGGAGGAAAATCTAAAGAGGCCAAGAGAAGATTGATTGTAATCTAAAGGCATAGCTATTAAGCCTATAAAGGTGAGGGCACAACTGGTGAAGGTGACACGAGGATATTATGCACAGAGGTGGATTAGAGTGAAGACATTTGTTTTTTGCACGATCATTCTCTTTTGTTGTTTTTGCACGAATGATTGGAATTTATAAGGAGTACATTGCACTTTATTGCTAGTTTTAGGGCATATAACTATTTATTTTGCATAGTATCAGGAAATTGACAGCATATTGCACTTTATATATATATATATATATATATATACAGTATATATATATATATATATATATATATATATATATATATATATATATATATATATAATTTTTGTATATGCACATTGGATATAATTTTGTATATGCATATTTGTTTTTTGGTATAGCACTGCACTTATTTTGTATCATTTTGTATTTTCACATATTTTGGAAGTGTGGGAAGTACTGTATAGCAGCTCACAAGGTTTTATCTAAATCAATGTTTCTCAACTCCCAGTCCTCAAGGCGCCCCAACAGGTCAGGTTTTCAGGCTTTCCATTATTTTGCACAGGCGATTTGATCAGTTTCCATTGCAACATTGGCTTCCGTCTCTCTGATCCCTGAAATTGTGATTATGGGGATGTGCACCATGGTGTGATTCATTCTAGTTATTAATAGTAATTCCCGCATGCTGCTATACTATAATTAGGATTCTTGTATGTTTCTCAACTCCCAGTCCTCAAGGCGCCCAACAGGTCTTTCCTACTGGAAATCTGTAACTTCAGGTCGTCTTTCCCTGAACTCATAATAAAAATGTTTTTTCGTTTTCAAGATTACATCAGAAAATCGCACGTATCGTTCATATACTTCAATGAATCAGATGGGACCTGTGGGAACTATTGGAGCCAGATTTGTCACCAAGTCACATAGGCTATGGCTCAGGGTGATATTGTTAGGCTATTTTCACACTGGGGCGCTATGTGCGCTTGCGGTAAAGCGCTGCTTTACCATTGTTTTAGCCGCGCATTTCGTCGTTTTAGCCACGCATACCGTCGTTTTAGCCCCCCGCGAGCGGCCGAAAAAGGGTTAATACCGCCGGACCAAAAACCATGCAAGGGCAGCTATTGGCTACTAAACTTTCTTTTTCTAGTCCCGTCGTACGTCATTGCGTTCTAAACGAACGGACTTTGGTATGAGCGTGTGTAGGCAAGTCCGTTTCAGCGGAACTCCATCCGAAAGACCATCAGAGTTTATTCTGACGGAAAAAACGGTCGTGTGTACGCAGCATAAGAGTTGAATACTTTTTGCTGTGGGCATCCTGTTGGTGAGGTTTTACCTTGCTTCCTGTCTTGGAGACACAAAAAAGTGAGGGGCTTATATAGAGTTGTCACCAGAATGGGTGTCTTCAATGAAAGATGTACCCTCACCTCTTGTTCTGGTTTCCACTCATTCCACCACAAATTCAGTTTCTCTTATTGACAATAGTCATCAGAACAAATAGAGTGATAAATCTTCCCAACAGGGACAAAGACAGCAATAACAACTTGGCAGAGGGTGTAACTATTGAAAATAAAAGAAAAAAAAAGTTTGCTTTTACATATACTTCAAAGTATATGCAAGAACGTGTATGTTAGAAGGGAACTTCACTCCATCCTTTATCTTCTTTTTCCCCTATTACCTTGTCTGCTGGGTTGTCTGTGAAAAACATACTCACGCCCAGTGAAACCAGCGTGGTCTGGTGTAAAGCTGGCCATACATTAGTTTGCCTATTCAATTTCCTTTAGAATTACCTTCAGCTACAGTATATAGTACAAGGACCTGCCTGATTCCATACAAATGTAAAGTGTTTAGGGTTGACCTCATATTATATGGTTTTTATAAATCTAAAGGACAATTATACAAGTGAATTGTATAATGTATGGCCAGCCGAAGCCACCACTCCATCTTAGCACTCAAGGTTCTGTGCTGCGATGAGGCAATCGTAATTTCTAGAATAATAGATTGGAACCACAACAATGAGGAGAAAAGTTGGGTTGAGCTCGAAAGAAAGTTAAGTGGAAGAAGAATAGGAGAAATCATATGGATACCGGCACATTACCGACAATTAGGCCCAAGCACAAGTGCACTCACAAAACACTCACTAAAAACCTGGGACTTAGTTCACAAGAGACACAATTGGGATCACAATTCCCCACTAACACCATTATTAGACACAAAATTTTTTCTCCCAGGAAAAGATGAATACATTTATTTTAGCAGGTGGTCCAATAAAGAGAACCTGAGATTGTTAGACGTGATGGAAGGGAATAGATTGAGCACTTATAATGAAATTATTAGGAGGTGGGGACACAGAGCACTGGACAAGTGGCGATACACCCAAATACAACACTTCACACAGAGACTTCCAAAACCTTTACGGGGCAAGAGAGAATTTAGACCCTTAGAAAAATTAATGGAATCCCCCGACAGCCTGGTGAAAAGGATATCAAAGACTTATAAAATACTGCTACGGGAGGCGGAGCATGAGTACCCCTCGTATTTAGAAAAATGGGAAAGTGAAATTGGCCCACTAAACAGTGATGAACACAGGAAGAAGATTATAGGACGGGTCTTTTCAGTTGCAAAAGACATACAATCAGTAGAAATGTCTTATAAACTCCTAGCAAGGTGGTATGTAACTCCTCAAGGAGCGAGTGCCTTCAGTGGAGATAACTCTCCAAACTGCTGGCGAGGTTGCACTATAGTTGGGTCCTTCTCACATCTGTGGTGGGATTGCCCTAAAATACAAAAATACTGGGAGCAAATAATAGAAATAATTTTTGATATAACACGTGTTAGGGTGAAGAAACTTCCCTGGGTATGTCTATTTCATGATACCGAGAAGGGAGGGAAGCAATATGAGAGAAAGCTCATCTCCTACTTATTAAATGCAGCTAAAGCTTTAATCCCCTGTTATTGGAAATCCCAGGAGCTACCCTCACAGAAAGAGTGGGCAGAGAGGGTAGAGAGGATAAGAATAACAGAACAGGCAATATATAATCTTGACAATGCAGAAGAGAAATACCAGAGGATATGGCAACAATGGATTGAGTTCAGGGAAACAGAGCAATACTTAAGGATAATGGAAGAAAATACTGTGGGCAATGGGAGGGGGTGAGCGAGACGGGGTAGGTCTTTTTTTTTTTTTTTTTTCTCCTTAGAGGGGGAGGGCTGTTTTAGGGGAATGTGTAAACTGATTAGATGTACTATTTACTGCAAAAGACAAATTACTTGTAATAATGGAAATGAAAATAAAGAATAAAGAATATAAAAAAAAAAAAAAAAGAAAAAAAAAAGGTTCTGTGCTGCCATGTTCTCTTCTGATGTCGTCAGGGGACCTGCTGTCTCTTCCTAGTTCTCACAGTCGCGCCCACCCATGACAAGCCATGGCGAATGCAAAATGCAGTAACGTTTACTCTCTTTATGCGCAGTGCAGTGGAGATTGCCCCAGTGCTCCTAGGATGTGTGACGTTGATATCCCAGGAGGCATCAAGTAGGGAAAGTCACCCTCACCTAGGCAAGAAATCTGGAGGTGCAAGGCGGGGCCCTCTAGAAAAGGTACTGAACCGAAAAGAGAAAATTGTAATACCAGATTGTTTAACGGGGGGGAGGAAAATTATGGCAGGTGTTGGAAGAGAGTGAAGGTCCACTTTAATGCAATTTTATTTCTTGGTTGCCTTCCCTCCATTTGTCCTGGTGACCATTGATACCAAGGAAGTATAGGGAAATCCAAAAACTTTGAGCAGGGCAAGAGCTGAGGGAAGATGACTCCAATGAGGACACCCGTTCTTATGCCATCTCTTTAAGGTGGGAATTCCGATCCCTTTGGAGAGATTAACCTGTGACAGGAGTCACTTTTGGTGGGGGGGTTTGTGCTTACTTTGGAGAGCTCTGGAAACTCTGTGTCCAGCTTCCCCGGACCCTCTTATGTGTAAATCACCCTGTGTCCATTAGGAGCACAGGGTGCCTGAGAACCCCACTATGATCTGTGCTAGAAAGACCCAATGTTGTATATATGTATATATTGTGTGTTGTCTCATGCTGTTGTGGACTCTTTGCTGTGATCGTTTGGGGTGTGGCTGTATTCCATTGTTTGTGTCTGTCTGCCTTGGAAGAAATGTATATTATGGGATGGATGTCTATGTGGAGGGGGGGGGGGGATTTCTCCAACAGCTCTCCCTGTTAATAAGACTGTTTACTGATGAGAAGTTTGAATTCACCTGACCTGTGTGTATTGTGATTGGACAGTTACCCCGCCCTGAATCCAAGGGTGGGGGGGGAAGTGTCTCGGAGTTGGATATCTGTGGTAACATGTGCTGGAATAAAGGAGTTTGATGTTGTTGTTCACCCTACACTGTGTTACGGCTGGTGACTGGGTGAGCTAAGGGGTCTTGGATAGTGCTGGTTCTGGACAAAGGAAGCATTTACGGCGGACATAGACCTGTTGAGGACAAGGGTTTGTCACATTACCTCTCATTTACGGCTGCGGCTTCCTGACAAGGGAAATCTCACAGGCATCAAAAAATAACCTGCTAGAGTTAACTCTTCTCCACTCTATCTAAAACAAAAGAAAAGTGTTGGGTGTGTACAGTTTAGGCATTCGTGTTGCAATGCAGTACATCCCAAGTGTGGTTCTGCTATAATATAAGGCCAAATGTATATCCCAACATACATGCTGCACACCTGTATGGTCTACATGCAAAAAAAAAAAAAAGGTTTTGTTTAATAACATTTTTTATTTGATATGTGGTCATCAGAGAAATGGCTAGTTACCTTCTGGTGAAACCTGCATGGTTCTCTTGGCAGTGGTCCTAACCCACCCGAATGACGAGTGGGCCAATAAGTCTATAGAGTGAGTGTCCGGGAAGACCTCTACCTCTTCTTCGTTCATTAGCGTTCTAGCATTAGCCGAGCACATCTTTCCTGTGAAAAAGAACAAGTATTGATGGACAATGAGAGGCATTTCAAGTGAAAGAGGTTATTTAGGTGACACCATTTACCAAGCCTCGCTGACACTGCCAACCCGTAAAAGGAGAACGTCTCAAACTCTTGTTCTAAAGTGTTGTTTACTCCGGTTCGGGGCTAAGATGTTATTTCAGCACATGCTGACCATTAATAAACAATAGTGATGAAAGCATGTCTGAGCACCTCTGGTGCCATGGTACTTGTGTCTGAACCTTTGTATGAAAATAGCCATTTGTTGCACAACTCATATGGAAATCCTAAAAGAAGAGATCTGAAGGGTATCCATTAACGTGAAGATTAGTTGAATTTTTCAAGCGTAAAAACACAGCTAAAGCATTACTTTTTGTTCATGAACAGTGTCGGAGCTTCCTGCATAGATGTTATAGGCTTGGAAAAAGCATGGCTTGGAGCATGTCCACCCTTGCTAACTCCTACCATGACTTACATAGGCAGCACCTACAGTTCTGAGTGTGTTGGTGGTCATACCTGTGTGTCTTCCTAATCCAGGATTGGCCAGTATTTAAGGAGAAGTCTCACTTCCTTTTTTTAAGGCTGAACTTCAATCAACATTGACTATTTTGAATCCTTATCATAATCCAATATATTACCAGCATTAGTAAATAGATAGGAAAATAATATTTAGTGGTTTTACACATTTCTTTAGTTACTTCCTGATTTCCAGGCCTAGCCAATGATTCTTTAGCTAAGTACCTCCTCCTGTCTGCATACCTGATCTAGGGGCAAAGGGATTTCAGGAAGTAAATGCAACATGAATCATCTTCCCACACTCAAGAAATACAAGGGAGGTGTTTTTCAAAGTGACTTCTTATCAAAATAAAGCATGGAGACATGGATGGATGGGGGAGTTTACTTTTAATGTTACAAATTAATTAACCACATACAGACCGGACCAATTTGCAGCAAAGGACCAGGCCCCTTTTTGCGATTCGGCACTGCGTCGCTTTAACTGACAATTGCGCGGTCGTGCGACGTGGCTCCCAAACAAAATTGACGTCCTTTTTTTCCAACAAATAGAGCTTTCTTTTGGTGGTATTTGATCGCCCCTGCGGTTTTTATTTTTTGCGCTATAAACAAAAAAGAGCGACAATTTTGAAAAAAAAGGCATTCTTTTTTATTTTTTGCTATAATAAATATCCCCAAAAAAAATATATAAAAAAATATTTTTTTCCTCAGTTTAGGCCGATACGTATTCTTCTACATATTTTTGGTAAAAAAAAAATCACAATAAGCGATTATTGATTGGTTTGCGCAGAAGTTATAGCGTTTACAAGATAGGGGATAGTTTTATAGCATTTTTATTAATAATTGTTTTTTTATTAGTAATGGCGGCGATCAGCGATTTTTATTGTGACTGCGACATTATAGCGGACACATCGGACATTTTTGACACAATTTTGGGACCATTGTCATTTATACAGCAATCAATGCTATTTAAATGCATTGATTCCTGTATAAATGACACTGGAAGTGAAGGGTTAACCAGGGGGTGGCAGTGTAGGGGTTAAGTATGCCTAGAGGTGTGTTTCTTACTGTGGGGGGCCGTGGCTGTCAGCTAGTGAATGCTGATCTCTGCTCCAATCACAGGGAGCAGAGATCGGCGTCACTAGTTGCTAGGCAGAACGGGGAGATGCTGTTTATTTCCGCATCTCCCCGTTCAGCCTTCCCGTGAGACGATCGCGGGTGTCCCCGCGGCGATCGAGTCCGCGGGACCCGCGACGGGCCTCACGGGGGTCCCGACCGTCGCGGGAGTGCACCGCTCCCGGCACGCTCCCGATGGCACGGACGGCATTAAGAAGGGACTTCTATATACGCCCTCCTGCCTGTCCGTGCCATTCTGCCGACGTATATCGTCGTGCGCCGGTCGGGAAGCGGTTAAATAGTGTTTTTGGTTTGTGGTGCTCAGATACAGTGTAGTTCTATTTTAATATATTTTGTTCCCCATGGGACAAAGTACATGAAGTACCGTGTCTCATCTTCCGATGTGCTGTCTAAGGCTAGCTCAGAGAGGGCATCCTTGCTCCTGCCACAGCCATCCAACAATACGGCAAGCAAGATGATGGCTTCTTTGCCAGGTGGCAATTTTTTCCATCTCCAAGCACTTGGCTAAGACAAGCATCTCACAAGGAATGCAGAGGGAGGCGGAATAGTCAGCTAAAATGTTCCAGGCAAGTGCTTGGAGAATGGAGATGGAGAAAAGTGCCACCTGTCAAAGCAGCCGTCTCCTCGCTAGTTGCGTTGTTGGATGGCCATGGAGGGGGGTGGCACCCAGTTCGACCATACAAAAAAACAAAAATGTCCTGGTGCTGGTCGGAAACCAATTCAGGTATGAAGTTAAAAGTCAAAACATATAAAATATTGTCCTATAGAAATGAAATGAAGGGTCTATAATTTTTATCATAGGTGTATTTTAAATGATAGAGAGAGAATATCAACCAAAAATCCAGAAAAAAGCATATGATACAAATTTTATTAATTGAGTTGCAGTTTAGTGACTAAAATAAGTATTTGATCCCCAAGCAAAACATGACTTAGTGGAGAAAGCCCTATTGGCAAGCACAGAGGTCAGACATTTCTTGTAGGTGGTGACCAGGTTTGCACACATCTCAGGAGGGATTTTGGTCCACTCTTCTTTACAGATCTTCTCTAAACCCTGAAGGTTTCTTGGCTGTCGCTTGGCAACTCAAAGTTTCAGCTCCCTCCATGAATTTTCTATAGGATTAAAGTCATGACTTTAATGTGCTTCTTCTTGGGCCATTTCTTTGTTGCCTTGGTGGTATATTTTGGGTCGTTGTCATGCTGGAAGACCCATCCACGACCCATCTTCAGTGTTTTGACTGAGGGAAGAAGGTTCTCATCCAAGATTTTACAATACATGGCCCCGTCCATTGGCCCCTCAATACAGCAAAGTCGGCCTTTGTACCTTTAGCAGAGAAACAGCCCCAAAGCGTAATGTTTCCACCTCTGTGCCTGACTTTGGGGATGGTGGTCTTAGGGTCATAGTCAGCACTTTGCTTCTTACAAACATGGCGAGTCTTGTTAATGCCAAAGAGCTCAATTTTGGTCTCATCTGACCACAACACTTTCTCCCAATCCTTCTCGGAATCATTTTGATGTTCCCTTGCAAACTTCAGACAGACCTGTACATGTGCCTTCTTGAGGAGGGGGACCTTACGGATGCTGCAGGATTTCAATCCATGGCGGCGTATTGTGTAACCAATGATGACTGAGATCCCAACTGCCTTGAGATCATTCACAGGCTCCTCCCGTGTAGTTCTGGGCTGATCCCTCACTTTTCTCATGATCATTCTTACCCCATGAGGCGAAATCTTGCATGAAGCTCCAGACCGAGGGCAATTAATGGTTATTTTGTATTTCTTCCATTTGCAAATAATGGCTCCAACAGTTGCCTCCTTCTCACCAAGCTTCTTGCTGATGGTCTTGTAGCCCATTCCAGCCTTGTGCAGGTCTACAATCTTGTCCCTGACGTCCATTAGCAATTCTTTGGTCTTGCCCATGATGGCGAGGAAGAATGGAAGAAAGAGATTCTGTGGAGTGGTGTCTTTTATACACATAACAGATTGTCGTTAGGAGCATCTTCTAAAATTGACAGGACTAATCTGTGTACCACATGAGCACCTACTGTAGCCAGTCTGTGGGAGCCAGAATTATTGTTGGTTGGTAGTGGGTTAAATACTTATTTTGCTCACTGAACTGCAATTTAATTTACCGTATATACTCGAGTATAAGCCAAGTTTTTCAGCACATTTTTTTTTGTGCTGAAAATGCCCCCCTCGGCTTATACTCGAGTCAAGCACTTTTCTGCAGCAGAGAATGACATTTTCCGACCTGACTTTGGGGCCCCGTATCTCGGGGCCACTTGGTGCTAGGACCCCCAAATTGGGTGTGCAAACCAAGTGGAACTAGCACTACAATGAGATACAGGGCCCCAAAATCGGTTCAGAAAATGTCATTCTCTGCTGCAGAAAAGTGCTTAACATTTTCCGAACCGACTTTGGGGCCCCATGTATTGGGGCCACTTGGTGCTAGGTAACCCAGTGGAACTAGCACTACAACATATCCAAAGATGGGGTTCCTAGCACCAAGTGACCCCGAGATACGGGGCCCCAAAGTCGGTCAACTGTGTCCATCTGCAGCAATGTCATTTCGGGACCCTTTGGGTCCAGAGACCCAAATTTGGCTGCAGCTAGGGGGCATCTAGGAACCCTTAACTATCAAGTTTGAAGTTCGGAGGACCTATGGCTGCAAATGGGCACAGTGAGGCTGAAAATGGGCATTGTTGACCCTCTTTTCCACTTACAGTAGCTGCGCATTTCTCACCCTAGGCTTATACTCGAGTCAATAAAGTTTTTTGTGGTAAAATTAGGTGCCTCTGCTTATATTCGGGTCGGCTTATACTCAAGTTTTTGTGGTAGTTTATGGTGTTTTTTTAAGTGTTAAATGGACATGGAAGCCCCGGTGTGTCCTGCACCTATTATTTTGCCAAAAAAGACAGCCCACCGGTGGCCATTTTTAATTTGTTTTTAACATAAAGAAAAATGAAGCATAAAAATAAAGTACACATTGGCTTATACTCGAGTATATACGGCATAACATTTGTATCATGTGTTTTTTCTGGATTTTTGGTTGATATTCTCCATTCTCCAGTCTCCATCATGTAAAATACAACTATGATAAAAATGATATGAATGCAGCTCTATGTTCATGACTACATTAATACTATTTTATTGGAAACAGTGCAAGTATTGACTTGGTATCCTCCTTTAACAATCCTTGTACAGAAGAAGTCCTATCCATATGGAAGCTGTTTTACCGAACAAAATACTTTTGTCGCACTGTGCCAGTGGTCAATTTTTGCTTACGGGTCCCTGGGCAATGGAAGACTCAGCAGACTGAGGAGATCATCTCTCTATCACTCTGCCTTCTCAACCTATCAGTATGCACCTTCTACTTCAGCAAAAAATGATTGGCTCCTTGTGCTGCTTTTCCTTCCCAATTCTGAGCTCTGCTGTACTTGTACTGCCTGCATTTCAAAAATTCATTTACTGATGTATTATTGAATACAGAGCTGCCTACAGTTGAAGTTTAAGGCTCCACTAGTAGCTACAAATTGTATAGGATATTCAAATATACTGACCACTCACGATACACTATAGAAGGTTTCGGGATGCCTGCCTTTACACACACATGAACTTTAACCACTTAAGGACCGAGCCTCTTTCTGAGATTTGTTGTTTACAAGTTAAAAACTGTTTTTTTTTTGCTAGAAAATTACTTGGAACCCCCAAACATGATACATTTTTTTTCTAACACCCTAGAGAATAAAATGGCGTTCGTTGCAATACTTTCTGTCACACCGTATTTGCACAGTGGTCTTACAAGCAACAGTAAAGTAAGCCCAATTTTTTTTTATATTGTGAAAGATAATTTTACGCCGAGTAAATTGATACCCAACATGTCACGCAAAATTGCGCCCGCTCGTGGAATGGCGACAAACTTTTACCCTTAAAAACTCCATAGGCGACGTTTAAAAAAAAATTCTACAGTTTGCATGATTTAAGTTACAGAGGAGGTCTAGAATTATTGCTCTCGCTCTACCGATCGCGGCGATACCTCACATGTGTGGTTTGAACACCGTTTTTATATGCGGGCGCTACTCACTTCTACACGCGAGCTTGTCGGGGCGCGTTTATAAAAAAAACTTTTTTTTTTTTTATTATTTATTTTACCTTTTATTTTTACACTGTTTTAAAAAATAAATAAAAAATGTGTCACTTTTATCCCTATTACAAGGAATGTAAACATCCCTTGTAATAGAAAAAAAGCATGAAAGGACCTCTTATATATGAGATCTGGGGGGTCAATAAGACCTCACATCTCATATTTACACTAAAATGCAATAAAAATAAAATTAAAAGAAAAGTAATTAAAAAAAAATGGCCCTTTATGCCGCGTACACACGGTCGGAATTCTCGTCGGAAAAAGCTCTGATGGTTTTCCCGTCGGAAACTCCGACGGAATTTCGCTCAAACTGTCTTGCCTACACACGGTCACACCAAAGCATGCACCAGAGCATGCGTCGAATTGTTTCCGAGCATGCGTCAGAATTTTGCGTGTCGGAATTGCATACACACGATCGGAAAATCCGATAGAAAGGTTTTCCGTCTGAAAAATTGAGAACAGGTTCTCAATCCAAAGTCCGTCGGAAATTCCGACAGAAAAAGACCGATGGGCATACACACGGTCGGAAAATCCATTGTGAAGCTCCCATCGGACTGTTTCCATCGGAAGTTCCGACCGTGTGTACACGGCATTAAGAGGTGTGGGTGGAAGTGACATTTTGACGTCGCTTCCGCCCAGCAATTGTATGGAGACGGATGGGGGCCATCTTCCCCTCACTCGTCTCCATACCCAGCTAGTGACAGGACGCGATCGCCTCCGCCGTTGCTGACGACTCCGGTAAGCGGGGGAGGGCACCGGATCGCGGTGGGAGGGTGGCCCTCTCCCGCCACCGATACAAGGGATCTTGTGGCAAATCCGCCGCAGAGACCACTTTTATCTTGTAGCGGACCGCCCACTGAAGAAGGGGATACCGGGGTTATGGCAGCTAGCTGCTGCCATAACAACGATATCCTCCTTCAAACAGCCAACGTAAAACTGCGGCAGGCGGTCCGTAAGTGGTTAATGGCATCACAGGCTTAGTCCGTAGGGTTCAATATTGAGTTGGCCCACCCTTTAAGCTATAAGCCCGGTCACACGGTCGGAAATTCCGACCCCAAAATCCGTCTGATTTTTTCTGATGGATTTTGTCCGACACTGGTGTCGCATACACACGGTCGAACAAAGTTGTCGGAAAATCGGATCATTCTGAACGTGATGATGTTTGTTGCGTACGACGGAACTACGTAGAGGCTAGTAGCCAATAGCTTTGGTCTTGTAATTTGATCTGAGCATGCGTGGCACTTCGGAATTCTCTACACACGATCGGAAAAAGTCTGATCGGATTTTGTTGTCGGAAAATTTGAGAGCAGGATCTCAAATTTTTTCCGTCGGAAATTCAGACGGAAAAATTCAGATGAAGCCCACACACGGGTGGATTTTCCAACAACATGGTCCAATCGGACATTTTCCATCAGAATTTCCGACCGTGTGTACGGGGGCTAACAGCTTCAACTCTTCTGGGAAGACTGTCCACAAGATTTAGCAGTGTGTCTATGGGAATGTTTGGTGATTTTTCCAGAAGCTCACAGTCTTCGCTCCAATTCATCCCAAAGGTGTTCTATTGGGTTGCAGGCCAGTCAAGTTCCTCCACCCTAAACTCCATGTCTTAATGGACCTTGTTTGTGCACTGGTGTCCAGTCATGTTGGAACAGAAAGGGGCCATTGCCACACTTCCCACACTGTTCCCACACAGTTGGGAGCATGAAATCATCCAAGCCTTCTTGTCCACATCAGTGCCTGACCTCATAAATGCGCTTCTGGAAGAATGGTCAAACATTCCCATAGACACACTCCTAAACCCTGTGGACAGCCTTTCCAGAAGACCTGAAGGTGTTATAGCTGCAAAGGGTGGACCAACTCAATATTGAACCCAACAGGCTAAGACACCATTAAAGATCATGTGAGTGTAAAGGCAGGCGTCCCAATACTTTTGGTTATATAGTGTACAAGCACATGGGTTTAGGGACATTGTAGTGAAAAACATGCATTCTCAGTCTTACCTTTATGCTTGCAGAGTAGTTTGATGTAGTAAAACAGGTTTGTGAAAAGGTTGAAAGGAGACGGGGTTCCAGGCTTTCTGGTCATGTCTCTGATGAGTGTGGCTCTTCCAAATTTCCATTCCGTGTCCGACTGAGCTTGTATACGCTGGTATGTGTCACTCATCATAGCAATCAGCAGATTGATAAGGACAACGAGAGTTACAATAAGGTATACTCCAAATACAAAGCGAACAATGAAAAAGGTGAACTGCGGTGTCCTGCTTAGAGATGGAAGGTTTCCTGGTTCCACCAGGCCAAACAATGAGAAGAACAAGAGAACGGTGATGTCGATAGGATCCTGGATGTTAGAATCATTTCTAAATGCCATTGTCCCATTATATGAGTAGTTGGCACTTGGCTCTGGGTAGACTGGCTGGTAGACAGCGGACAGTTGCATGGTGAAGGCCACATGAAACAAAGCAAGGATGACCGCAAACCTTGTCAAGTCCTTGATGAGATCTCTAATGATGATCGCCCAAGGTCCAAAGAGGTGGTGGAAAGTGAGGAACTCCAAAAACTGGACAAAAGACAGAGTCATGGCAATGCCAAGGAAAATGTTTCTGGCAAATAGGCAGTGAAGGCGATCCATCTCCGTAAAGATAAATGCAAGCAGGTGGCAGAAGAAGGCAACAGCTGAAAACCCCAAAACAAACACTCGAATCCAGGCAAGACCCGCCCTCTCTTGTTGGTTGGTGAGCTCTGAAACCAACATACCCGACAGCCAGGCCAACAAAAGCCATTCGTTCCAATTAGGCACCATATGTCCTTCATGAATGGGGCTCAGTGGAGGATAGACGATCGTCAAGATGAATAATACAAGTAGGAATATGTGAGATGCCAGATAACTCATGAACTTCATGATGGGGATTTTGTTAAACCTGTGCTTGAGAGGTAGAGAAAAGACAAACCAAACAAGTGGGCAGGCTAAAAAGGTAAAAAAGAGAAGGACTAACTTCCAAGCAGTCCAGTCCAAGTTGCCATACCAGACTTCGGTCAAGTACTTCTGAACAGCCGGGTGAGCCACCACATTCTTCTGCTCACATTCAATTAAGCAATCGAGTATGGAAGTTCCACGGTGGTCCACTGACCTGAGGATATACCCTGCATTCTTGCTGCCAGATGCTATGGTCAGGAGCTCCGTGGCCATTGTTTCGCTGTATTTGGCAGCGTTGAGGAGGTCCACTGACCGTTCCTTCTCCTTCAGTGCAGCGATATTGAATGCTCTGGAAAGCTTCACCGCAGTATCCAGAGGAGCATTCGAGTTTAGAATGTATTCTTCTATGATTCTGTTGTTGTTCAGCTTTCCACAAACCATTAGGTCAAAAACAAACTGAAAAAAAAATAAAAATATCAACTATCAAATATTAAAGCAGATACATTATGCCTTAGTGAGCAATCTGCCTACTACAGCAATCTACCCACTAATTTGGGTTGGGTTCTCATGAGCTGAGTCACCAACCAACTTCCCAAATCATTTGGGTTCTCCAGTGATGAGATTGACCAAATCGAGTTTGCAGTTCCACCTCTCCCACTAGCCTATACAAGCAAGATGGGTTCAGCCCTTCAACTCCCTTCTTTATAATTTATATTACAATATTTTTATTGAAAAAGAATAAAGTTTCTGGTGGGTGGGTAGGAGAGAAAAAGGAGATAAAGGAAGAAATAGAGGGTCAACCTGGAGTTTCCTACGGAGTCGATAAATAATCAATCCACGGGTCCCACACCGTATATAAAATTTCATGGTGTTATTACCAAGTATATAGTTGAGTTTATCGTTAATCATGATCCAGTTTGAGTTTACTTTTAACCTGGTCAAGAGGGATTACTGACTGTTTCCAATGCCTAGCAATCGTAATTCTAGCTGCCAGCAATATATAATGTAATCAACTTTACTGATTTTTTGGGTGTTTCGTCAGGTAGTTTGTGGTAAAGAGCAGCTACAGGAGATCTGCGGATGTTTTCCCCCCGTTACTGAATTTATTAAGTTGAAAATCCTAATCCAGAACCTAGTTACGAGGGGACACTGCCACCAAATATGAAGTCCCCAGTTGTCCGCATTGTCTGAAACAATTTGGTGAGGTAGAAGGATGCATTTTAGCTACCCTAGTTGGTACCAGGTACCAACGCAAGAGCGTTTTGTAGCTGGTCTTTTATAATTTAAAGTAGATGTACACCTAATAGCTCAAACCTTATGTATTTGAATTATACAGCAAAAGCTATTAAACTAAACAGCATGAAAGCCTATAGCTCATACTAAAGAAAAATCGATCAGGTTCTCAGGAGGACCAGTTATCATGTGCTTTCTTCTTTTCACATACATGGGCAGTAAAACGGGCTTCTCATAGCAATGACTAAATTATGAGAACCAGCGATTTGCAGATCCCCCCCCCCCCCCCTTTAGATTGTAAGCTCTCATAAGCAGGACCCTCCTAACCCTCTTGTATTGGATTGAATTGTAACCCTACTGTTTTCCTTATTTTGTAAAGTGCTGTGCAAACTGGTGGCACCATATAAATCCTGTATTTGTAATATTAAGCCAATTCTGGTGGAGCCAACTAGAACCCCAGAGAAAGGCTGGCATAAAATTTAAAATAATAAAGTGTACGTATGTCCAGCCAAACCTTGTTATGCTTGGTTTTAGAATGAGTGTGGGGGGGGGGGGGGGAGAAGGGTTAGAATCCCTGTTGGGTTTTTACTGCTATTTGGGTCTTTCCTTTTAACTACTTTTAGAAATTATAATACTCCCACTCATATGTAAAACATACAGTACATGTTTGTACAATATGTATACTTTTATTAGTAGATTGGTGATAGGTACACTTTAAGGGTGTTTCTTCTGAGCCAAGTCTGGAGACCCCAGAGACTGAACACAGTTTGCACTGGACTGTCAGACTGGAAAAATTGGAGTCACACAAGACCACTGTTGGTGTTGGAAATTGTTGTTGACTTAGAAGATAGCATATGGCACCAGCACAGCATGGATCCATATTACATATACTGTATATTTACACATGGATGCATGGTGTGCTGGTGACATAGACTTTCTTCTATGTTGACACCAGGATCATGCAGTACCTTCATACTCCAGGTTTTTCCCAGGAAGGAGTGCAAAAGGAAATTGTTGATGGGTGCTTTGTTCTTACCCTTGGGCCCATTCAGTTCTGAAAAGCATTAACGTAGCTTTAATATTAAAGCTATGGGCTGCAGTCAACTTTAATATGATCCTCTACCCCAGGCATAGGCAACCCCGGCCCTCCAGCTGTGGTGAAACTACAAATCTCATCATGCCTCTGCCTCTAGGAGTCATGCCTGTGATTGTCAGGGTCTTGCAATGTCTTATGGGACTTGTAGTTTTACCACAGCTGGAGGGCCTAGGTTGCCTACCCCTGGACCAGGACAGGATATAAAGCTTGTCTAGTGTGGGGTGGATGTAATAGAGAGTAATACTAACTTATTCCTAAAGTCCCCTGGCAACTGGTACTTCGGTCTTCATTATTTCCCTTCTGGAACGGTGGCCCTCGATGTCATCATCACATTTAATGCAGGAGAAGCAGAGGCTGCTGGTCCTACATTATATGTGTGACATCAGAGAGAGAAGAGTGACTTCCTGGGACTTCCTGGGAAAGCCTGCATGATTGTGGAATAGGCTATGTATTTCCCTCCAAGACTAAATAAGCATTATATAATTATATCCTGAATAGGATGTAAGGAAGGACATTTTTTAAGCTTACCAGAGATCAACTTTACAATCAAACCCTTTGAAAAGACGATGACTTACCTTCCTGTCCTCTGTCAGTTTGAGGGTGTTGTGGTTTTTCCTCAGTAAAAAGCTTACTACCTCCTGGTGGTTGTCATCAGCCGCGTACTGGATGGCGGTCTTCCCGTCATTACATTCCAAGGTTGGGTTAGCACCACATTCCACCAGGTAACACACAGTGTCGAGATAACCAGACTTTGCAGCAAAATGGAGCGGGCACCAACCATTCTACATAAAAAGAATTACAGTCAACCAAAAAAGATATATGGGTTTGCCTTTGGCAGACAAGCTCTTAAATTACCTTTTTGGCACATGTTGAACACCCAGTATCATTCAACACAGTATTTGTATGCCTGAGCATCATGGATACCACCTGTAAATGCATCACGTGCTAGTCTGAGCTCACTGCAGAGAACGTGGCAGTATTCAGGAATGCCCATTACCAAAATACCGGATGAGGAAGACACCTGGATTGCAGGCGTGTATTGGAAGAATGAACTTCAACCAACATTTTATTCCAGTGCAACGGTTATCTGTTTAATTCAATCCTTCATTAGTTTGATTAAACTTGTTGATTTCCAGAGTATTCCAACCTCAATTTTCTAATAAAAGTTGCTGAAGGTCTTGTAATGTTGAAGACATTTTGTAAACTAATCCAAGCCACTTCCTCAGTTCTAATGCGGGTCAGGAAAATACCACAGCACAGGAAGCACCAACACCTTAATCCAATCACAATGGAATGTATAGCTGTTGATTGTCCAAGAGTAGGATGGAAGGCATGAAAGTTGTGGATCCCCCCTGTTCTAATGACATCATGACATTTCGGAGTCAGGACCTCTGCGCAGGTGTGAATTGTTCAATGTCAAAGAAGAAGTGGCTTTATTGAGCTACCAAATGTATTTAACATTATGGAACAAGTCCAACTGAATGTGACCATGTACTACTAGATAAACCACGATCTGGATAAATGAAATCCTTCACAAACATTGATGATTGTCTGTGAAGGTTCTTATTTATGGTGGTCATCATGGTATATCTAGTAGTGATTAGTCACATTAAAGGTGAAGTAGGGCCGAGGCTCTTTTGGCTCTACTTCTAGTGTGGGCCACAGAAGTGCACTTCATTCTCCACTCCTGTGACCCAGATTCAGCTGACAGTGGGCTAAAGTCCGTTGTTGGCCGACGTCACTCAACTGGTTTACAGCTTTACAGTCGGGATCCACCAAGATGCCTGAATCGGCACCTGGATCAGCCTCTCAGAAAACTGCTGGGAGACTGAGCCAGCCACTCTCACTCCCTCCACAGTCCTGCGCTCCAGTGAGAGCTGGAAGGGCGAAGCAGAGAGCTCCTGACCGGCAGCAGTCTTTGATTCCTCAGTTCTCGGTCTACATTTAAAATGTATGTGCAGCCCAAACTTTAATTTTTATTTTTGAATCTAGGAAAGTTTAGAGCTCCTGTTGTGTTTTTACTGCTAACTGGGGCTCCTTTAGATTTCCTCTCAAATCCGGTCCCAGTAATACCAATTTAACCAAACAGGAAGTGAGGGAAAATCTGGAATGAGGACACAGACCGCAATAATAATCTGACAGAGGTTTCCCCTACTTTACTTAAAAAAAAAAAAAAGCAAAAATATATATATATTCATATATATTAGTACCTTGTCAGTCACATTGATGTCAGCTCCTTGTCCAATAAGAGTTCTTAGCATCTCATTGTGGCCATTAGCCGCTGCCAAGTGGAGACATGAGCATCCGCGGCTGTCTATCATGTTCAGCTGAGATGTTGATTTACTCAGAAGCAGCCCGACAACTGCCGTGTGACCATTCTGAGCCGCAAGATGAATAGGTGTAGATCCCTTGGGTGGAAGGTGAGCAAAAAGAAAAATTATCTTTATGATATAGATTGTATATTTATGTAGTAGTTTACACCCCTGAAAGCAGTCTAAAGTAACCCTGCCAGGAACATTGAATAGCCAAAAAAGAGCTTCTTGAAAAAGACCTTCACAAATACTTCTCTCTCCTCGCTGATCTGTTCAAAAGCAATCCCTATTCAAAGTCTTCTTCTGAAGCTGACACTTCAAGGACTGTCTGTCTATCTCCTGCTCCTCCAATGTACTCAGTGGTTCCTCCTGCATGCTTCCATATCTCTACTGGGTCCTATAGTGACATTGAGATTGGTTGGAGGAACCAATGAGAATACCAGGGAACCAGGAGACAGACACTCCTGAAGTTTTGGATTTTAGATGAATTTAGGAGACGATTCCTCTTAAACTGTGGGAGCTTGTTTATTGCCCTTGCTTTGCAGCACTGGGACCCTTGGTGCAAATCCTGGACAGGACACTATCTCAGTGGAGTGTGCATGTTCTCCCTGTGCTTGTGTGAGTTTCCTACAGGTACTGCAATTGCCTCCCACACTCCAAAGAAATTCCAATAGGCATGTGGTAGTATGGTATTATGCTGAACATGTCCAAAATGGCTTCCTAATCTCCTATGTGCCCCAGCACCAATTTGATATGCATTTTAAGTCCACAGGGTGAAAGGCACTACTAAATATAAATTCAATTCCCAATACACAGGCTTCTTTTGCGTCTAGAACAAGGGCCTCCAAAGCACGGTTGGCGGGCCACATCCAGCCCGCTAGGACATTTTTTCCAGTCTGCAGCTTGAGTCCTCAGACTTACTGCAGGGACCAGTCTCTGCCCAAGCTTCTTTGAGTTGCGGGACATCCTCTGCATACTCAACCTCCTCCCGTAGTATGCAGAGCAGGCCCTCACCGCTATTGGTTGCCAAGACCACCAGTGAAGTACTTCAGTGGAGACCCGCTGCAGCTTCTGCCCACTTTTAACATAAGTGCCTGTGTAACAGCAGGACTAGAGTTGGAAGGTGCAGTGGATCTCCATTAAGGTGGTATTGAGAAGGACACAGATGTGTGAGGGGGACACAAACGTGCATGCAGAAGGGCTCTGAATGGGACACAAATGTGCATGGGGGAGGATTCTTAAGGGGGGGCACAAATGTGCATGAAGGAATCTGAGGGGGGCACAAATGTGCATGAGGGGGTTTTGAGGAGGACACAGATGTGTGAGGGGGACACAAACGTGCATGGGGAAGGGCTCTGAAGGGGACACAAATGTGCATGAGGGGGTTTTGAGAAGGACGCAGATGTGTGAGGGGGACACAAACCTGCATGGGGAAGGGCTCTCAAGTGGACACAAATGTGTGCGGGGGAGGATTCAGTGGGGGAACAGGTAGATGCCCCAGTTGAAGTGTGTATTGCACGAAACGCGTCGGGTCAGGTTTATACCTATTCCCACATTGCTCTTTTTAATCGTGATCACTTTTATATTTGTTACTTTGATGGTTTTTAGCAATAAAACCTCCTTTTTTGACCTACACAATCGGAGCCCCCTATTTTTCTTCTCTCCTTTTCCACGGTTAAAAAACATCTGGGGAGCACCCTATGTGAGTTCTTACCTCATTTGATGCGGTAATAGAACACTAGCTTTAACCTCCCGTTTGCTGTGGATTCCCCCTTCGGTGTTCGTGGTTCCAGCCCGTGGTTTTACATCCTACCGTTGCCACTTTTGGTTTGACCGTTTACATCGTCTTGCAGAAAGTCGGGACCAGCAAATTCCACCTGCCTGCCTTCAAAAGTCCAGTCTGTGGGCTATTTAAGCTTTTTCATGACCCTGGCTGACAGAGGGTCCATTGGTTCTGGTAAGCACACATTTATCATCATTCTATCTTAGAAAGTGTGTATAAGAAGATTTCAAGATACCCATGTCCTGATATCACCGCATCCTTTTGTTGTTTGGGGACTTTCAACAATTTTGTGTTTGTTTATCACATTGGACTTTTGTGGTGTATTTACTTTACAGAGATATTTTTGTGTATCACAGCCATTTTTTCACTGTGGATTCATTTATTTGATACTCACCTATTACAGTCACTTATATTGATTCTAGTGCTACATTTCACTTCCATGAACATTGATTTAACCACTTGCCGACCAGCGCATGCAGATATACGAGACAGAATGGCACGGACAGGCAGGAGGGCGTATATATACTTCCCTCCTTTAGCCCGTCCGTGCCATCGGGAGCGCGCCGGGAGCGGCGCGCTTCCGCGCTGGTCGGCACCCCCGTGAGTCCGGCCGCGGTCCCCGTGGGCTCGATCGCCGCGGGGACACCCGCGATCGTCTCACGGGAAGGCTGAACGGGGAGATGCCGAGATAAACAGCATCTCCCCGTTCTGCCTAGCAACTAGTGACGCCGATCTCTGCTCCCTGTGATTGGAGCAGAGATCAGCATTCACTAGCTGACAGACACGCCCCCTCACAGTAAAAAACACACCCCTAGGCATACTTAACCATTACACTGCCCCTTGTGGTTAACCCCTTCACTGCCAGTGTCATTTATACAGAAATCAATGCATTTAAATAGCATTAATTGCTGTAAAAATGACAATGGTCCCAAAAATGTGTCAAAAATGTCCGATGTGTCTGCCATAATGTCGCAGTCACAAAAAAAAAAAAAAAAATCGCAGATCTCCGCCATTACTAATAAAAAAAAAATTATTAATAAAAATGCTATAAAACTATCCCCTATCTTGTAAACGCTATAACTTCTGCGCAAACCGATCAATAATCGCTTATTGTGATTTTTTTTACCAAAAATATGTAGAAGAATACGTATCGGCCTAAACTGAGGAAAAAAAATGTTTTTTTATATATTTTTGGGGGATATTTATTATAGCAAAAAATGAAAAATAATGCGTTTTTTTTCAAAATTGTCGCTCCTTTTTTGTTTATAGCGCAAAAAATAAAAACCGCAGGGGCGATCAAATACCACCAAAAGAAAGCTCTATTTGTGGGAAAAAAAGGACGTCCATTTTGTTTGGGAGCCACGTCGCACGACCGCACAATTGTCAGTTAAAGCGACGCAGTGCCGAATCGCAAAAAGGGGCCTGGTCCTTTGGCTGCAAATTGGTCCGGTCTGAAAGTGGTTAACCCCATTAAATTAAAAATGATTCAGAAAATAAAAATGATCTAAGAAAATTCTTCTGGCGTATAGCCAGATTTAAGATTATAATATTTGTTTGCTTAAATTAGTAAAGACAGTTTACTTTAAGTTTTAAGTGTGGTTACCTGCCGACTGGTTGCAGCATCAACTTGAATTCCTGGGCAGTTCAGCAAAAGCCGTACAAGACTTTCATGGCCAGATTGGGAAGCCATGTGCAATGGAGTGTATCCAGACTGCAGCAGAGAAGAACGGAAATCATTTCTCATATTGGTTAGAAATAGGAAATATAACCACTTCAGCTCTCCTACCTATGGACCCCAGCAATTATTACATTATAGCTTTGGACCGGTTGGTTCAGTGATAACTTAAATAATATACATACATACTGTCAGGACAAGCAAATCTCTCTTTAGGTAATATTGTCTTGCTTGCCTTTTTATGTAATCCATAGTCAAAAAAAGTAACAGAACTGAAAAACAAAAAAACTAATAAAATTTTTCCTACTTTCCTACTCATCAGTGTTGTATATAAAGATCCCGGTTCTCACTCTGTCACGAATGATCGCGGGAGCCCGGTGGTCATCGCGCCCATGCGCGCCTAGTGGTCAAAAGGCAAAGCGACATAAGGTAACATTGTTTCGCCCAGCCGTGCCATTCTGCCGCAGTAAAACTGCGGCGGCTGGTCGGCAAGCGGTTAAGTTATTCTTTGATGCTCCAAAAAAGTTATTTTTAGTTTTGGATAGACTTTAAAAAAATACTTCTGTCCAGTTTTACTGCTGTTTGTGATTCCATTAGGCAGATTTAATCTCTGTATCACTGTAATAGCAGGGAAATAAATGGGAAGAGCAGTTCCAACTTAGAGGGGAAGACAGATAGTAATAACCCACCAAACAAAATGAAAAATGGGTAAAATAAAGGTCCACTACAAAATTGGGGGGCACCCCCTAGCCGTTCACCTATAATGCCCCATACACACGGTCGGACATTCCGAGGATTTTGGCTGAAACTTGTCTTGCATACACACGGTCGCACAAAGTTGTCAGAAAATCCGATCGTTCCGAACGAGTTGACGTACAAAACATACGACGGGACTATGTAGAGGCCAGTAGCCAATAGCTTTCGTCCCCAATTTTTTTTGAGCATGCGTGGCACTTTGTGCGTCGAAATTCTCTACACACGATCGGAAAAAGTCAGATCGGATTTTGTTGTCGGAAAATTTTTGATCCTGCTCTCAAACTTTTTTCCGTCGGAAATTCCGACGGAAAAAGTCTGCTAGAGCCCACACACGATCAGTTTTTCCGACAACATAATCCGATCGGACTTTTTCCGGGGCATTAGATGTTCTCACCGTACATCATACAACAAACTATCCCAGTGAGAGTCACTGGGTGAACCAAGAGGTTACTTTGGTAACAAAGGGCAATGCTGGAGTAGTATAGTTACATAGTTAGCTAGGCCGAAAAGACACAAGTCCATCCAGTTCAACCATAAAAAAAAAATTAAAAATAAGAAAGTATATACAGGGGGTCCCCGAGTTACGAACTCGTTAGGGACTGCCCGCCTGTACTTAAGTCGGAAATGTTCGTAAGTCGGCCGCGCATGCGCAGACCGACAAATACGGACATTTCCGATGTTCCATCTAATGCCGTTCTGCGCATGCGCGGCAAATTACAGACATTTCCGAAGTTTATACAGTCAGGTCCATAAATATTGGGACATCGACACAATTCTAATCTTTTTGGCTCTATACACCACCACAATGGATTTGAAATGAAATGAACAAGATGTGCTTTAACTGCAGACTTTCAGCTTTAATTTGAGGGTATTTACATCCAAATCAGGTGAACGGTGTAGGAATTACAACAGTTTGTATATGTGCCTCCCACTTTTTAAGGGACCAAAAGTAATGGGACAATTGGCTGCTCAGCTGTTCCATGGCCAGGTGTGTGTTATTCCCTCATTATCCCATTTACAAGGAGCAGATAAAAGGTCCAGAGTTCATTTCAAGTGTGCTATTTGCATTTGGAATCTGTTGCTGTCAACTCTCAATATGAGATCCAAATAGCTGTCACTATCAAGCAAGCAAGCCATCATTAGGCTGAAAAAACAAAACAAACCCATTAGAGAGATAGCAAAAACATCAGGTGTGGCCAAATCAACTGTTTGGAACATCCTTAAAAAGAAAGAACGCACCGGTGAGCTCAGCAACACCAAAAGACCCGGAAGACCATGGAAAACAACTGTGGTGGATGACCGAAGAATTCTTTCCCTGGTGAAGAAAACACCCTTCACAACAGTTGGCCAGATGAAGAACACTCTCCAGGAGGTAGGTGTATGAGTGGAACACTCTCCAGGAGGTAGGTGTATGTGTGGAACACTCTCCAGGAGGTAGGTGTATGTGTGGAACACTCCCCAGGAGGTAGGTGTGTGTGTCAGGTAGGTGTATGTGTGTGAAAGTCAACAATCAAGAGAAGACTTCACCAGAGTGAATACAGAGGGTTCACCACAAGATGTAAACCATTGGTGAGCCTCAAAAACAGGAAGGCCAGATTAGAGTTTGCCAAACAACATCTAAAAAAGCCTTCAGAGTTCTGGAACAACATCCTATGGACAGATGAGACCAAGATCAACTTGTACCAGAGTGGTGGGAAGAGAAGAGTATGGAGAAGGAAAGGAACTGCTCATGATCCAAAGCATACCACCTCATCAGTGAAGCATGGTGGTGGTAGTGTCATTGTGTGGGCATGTATGGCTGCCAATGGAACTGGTTCTCTTGTGTTTATTGATGATGTGACTGCTGACAAAACCAGCAGGATGAATTCTGAAGTGTTTCGGGGAATATTATCTGCTCATATTCAGCAAAATGCTTCAGAACTCATTGAACGGCGCTTCACAGTGCAGATGGACAATGACCTGAAGCATACTGCGAAAGCAACCAAAGAGTTTTTTTAAGGGAAAGAATTGGAATGTTATGCAATGGCCAAGTCAATCACCTGACCTGAATCCGATTGCATGCATTTCACTTGCTGAAGACAAAACTGAAGGGAAAATGCCCCAAGAACAAGCAGGAACTGAAGACAGTTGCAGGAGAGGCCTGGCAGAGCATCATCAGGGATGAAACCCAGCGTTTGGGGATGTCTATGCCTTCCAGACTTCAGGCTGTAATTGACTGCAAAGGATTTACAACCAACAAGTATTAAAAAGTGAAAGTTTGATGGATGATTGTTAATCTGTCCCATTACTTTTGGTCCCTTAAAAAGTGGGAGGCACATATACAAACTGTTGTAATTCCTACACCGTTCACCTGATTTGGATGTAAATACCCTCAAATTAAAGCTGAAAGTCTGCAGTTAAAGCACATCTTGTTTGTTTCATTTCAAATCCATTGTGGTGGTGTATAGAGCCAAAATAGATTAGAATTGTGTCGATGTCCCAATATTTATGGACCTGACTGTATCTTGGGGGGCGTGGACACACTATTTAGAGGTGGGGAAATAATCAACGGTCTTTTCCAGTACAGTATTTATATACGGGTGGCAAGTAGATTTCAGAATTTCTGAATCTCAAAGTTCTGAATTTTGATTTTCAGAATTTCAGAATTTTTAAATTTCAGAATTTTCAAAAAATTCTGAATTTCTGAAATTCGGAAATTGGTAATTCGGAAATTCGAAATTTCGCACGGAAATTCATTACGTTCACAAACAGCCAAATTTGAAAGGAAATTCCAATACCTATAATTTAAATACCGTATTTATCGGCGTATAACACGCACTTTTTCCCCCTTAAAATCGGGGGAAAGTCGTGGGTGCGTGTTATACGCCGATACCCAAAAAAAAGTGCCCAAAACAATAAAACGGCGCCGAAAACATCGGGCGCGGCCGAAAAAAAACGAGCGCCGCCGGAAAAAAACAATCGCCGCCGAAAAAGACCGATCTGTCTGTTCCGCTCTGCTCGCAGTCCCGCCTCCCTGCGCTCGCTTCCAAAACAGCAGGGAGGGGGGACTGCGAGCGGAGCCGAACAGACGGCTCTGGCTTTTCCGGCTCCACTCGCAGTCCCGCCTCCCTGCGCTCGTTTCCGAAACAGCAGGGAGGCGGGACTGAGAGCAGGAGCCGAACAGACGGCTCGGGCTTTTCCGCCGACGCTCGGTCTTTTCCGGCCGCGCAGTCTTCTAGGCGGCAATTTTAAATGTGGAAAAGATGGAAATGACGCTGGCAAGCTGCAACTGACACTGACAAGCTGCAGATCACACTGACAAGCTGCAGATCACACTGGGCAAGCTGCAAATGATGCTGACAAGCTGCAAATGACGCTTAAATGTAAGTGTTTTTTTTCCCCTAAACTTCCCTCCTAAAACTTTTTTTTCCTTAAAATGCCCTCCTAAACTTGGGGTGCGTGTTATACGCCGGTGCGTGTTATACACAGATAAATACGGTAGTTTATTATTAGTTAGTTATTTATTTCAAATTTTACTGATTTTCTTTCTTCTTTTCAGAAATTTCGGATTTTCGAATTTCTGAATTTCCTAAAATTTGGAATTCAAAAATTCAGAAATTCGGAATTCGAAAATTCAGAAATTCAGAAATTCAGAATTTTGAAAATTCAGAAATTCGGAATTTGAAAATTCAGAAATTTGGAATTTTCACATTTCTCGAATTTCCGAATTTTTGAATTTTCTAATTTTTCAATTTCCAGATTTTTAAAAATTCGAAATTTCGGAAATTCCGAGATTTGGAAATTTGAAATTTCAGAAATTTGTTACGTTCACAAACAGCCAAATTTGAAAGTAAATTCCAAAACCTATAATTTAATAGTTAGTTATTATTAGTTAGTTATTATTTGGAATTTTACTGATTTTCTTTCTTTTTTCAAATGTTTTCAAATATTTTTTTAAAATTTTTTCAAATATTTTTTTAAAATTTTTTCAAATATTTTTTTCACATTTTTTCAAATATTTTTTTCACATTTTTTCAAATATTTTTTTCACATTTTTTCAAATATTTTTTTCAAATTTCACAATTTCCAAATTTGACCTTTTTCCAAATTTCACAATTTCCAAATTTCACAATTTCCAAATTTCACAATTTCCAAATTTCACAATTTTCAAATTTTCAATATTCCAAATTTCGAATTTTCAAATTTTTGGAATTCGGAAATTCAAAATTCAGAAAATTCTGAAATTTTCGGATTTCCGAATTCCGAATCTTCGAATTTCTGAAAAAAGCAAAAAAACATATGAAACGAAAACATATGAAACGAAAACGACATTTTTTTTTTGTCAGTGCACATGTCTACACTGAAATGCACTGCAGAAAAGTAAAACATTAGACGATATCAGTTGAAGCAGTGTGACATCCTAATTTACTGGAAGAGTATAATGAGATATTTAAAAAGTCATTGCAATACGTAATTAGGAGGACCTGCTGTTCATAACACTTAGTGTGATAATATAGTGACAGGCAGTGATGTTCTCGCTGTCAATAATCACTCACAGTGCAGAGCTTATCACACTGGGGAGGGGGACAGCGTCTTGGGTCAGAAGATGTTTTCAGTTTGACAGCCTGTGCATTGGCATAAAGCCTCACATATACACAGAGAAAAAAGTTGGCGCTTGCACCAGCCTCAGTGTGGAACCACCGAACTGATAAATATCTGAAACATAGGGGGAACTTTAAAAAGAATGATTTAAAATAAGTGACTATGATAAGTCCATATAGTCCATAAAACCTTGAAGGCAGCCCAGTGAAGATGAGAAGCAACTCTAGGAATAGCTGGTGTAGAAAGCACAAAGGCGCCACTCTAAGTGCGGTATAGCAAAGAGTTTTAATGAGCAATATGTGCATACATACTCACAAGAGTAGATTTAAAACAGGCATGTCAAATGTAGGTAGACAAAAACGTCCGGTAGACATATGCACTGACAGAAATTTTGTTTGTTTTCGTTTCATTACTTTTTTGCTTTTTTCCGTGAATTCGAAAATTCGGAATTTGAAAATTCATAAATTCAGAAAATCGAAAATTCGGATTTTCGAATTTCCGAATTTTCAAATTTCCGAATTTCAAATTTTTTCCGAATTTTCGTCATTCGGAAATTAAAAAATCTGAAAAAAGAAAAAAAATCAGTAAAATTCGAAATAACTAACTAATAATAACTAACTATTAAATTGTAGGTATTGGAATTTCCTTTCAAATTTGGCTGTTTGTGAATGTAACAAATACAAATTTATCTGAAGTTACGAATTATCCGAAATAACGAATGCCGCATCTAAACAAATGGAATGGAACAAATTAATAATAAATAATAATAATAAAAAGGTTTTTGTTATTATTATTATTATTGTTATTTATTATTATTAGATTGTTACGTTCCATTCTTTTAGATGCGGCATTTGTTATTTCAGATAATTCGTACTTGTTACGTTCACTAACAGCCAAATTTGAAAGGACATTCCAATACTTATAATTTAATAGTTATTATTAGTTATTATTACAGATTTTGGGGTTTTTGGATTTTCATTCTTTCGAAATTTTAAGATTTTCAAATTTCCAAATTTCGGAATTTTCAAATTTCAGAATTTTCAAATTTCAGAGTTTTCAAATTTCGAATTTCCAAATCTGAATTTTAGAATTTTCCAATTCTAAATTAGAAAATTCGGAAATTTAGGAATTAACACATTTTTCCAAATTTGTTAAAAAAAATTCATTCGGAACTAAACGAATTGCACATGTCTAATGTCCGGGAAGAAAGTCCATCCATAGCTGTTGTCTGGTGAAGCTGAGCCGGGTTGGCACCGGTGGCCACCAACGCTTCCTGGACCCTCGACCATGCATGGAGCCGGGGGGATGACGAGGCCATTAGGCCTGAAGAAGGAGCGCATTGCTCTGCAAACGTATCACATATTGGTCCACCGATTAACCCGGAAGCATCGTTATCCCCCAACTCCCTGCCTGGTCCAGGGTCCAGGAAGCGTCGGTGACCACCGGCACAACCCTCTCCGCTTCACCAGACAACAGCCACGGATGGACTTACATTTTTGTCTACCCACATTTGACATGCCTGTTTTCAATCTACTCGTGTGAGTATGTATGTACATTACTCTTGTGAGTATGTATGTACATTACTTTTGCTCATTAAAACTCTTTGCTATACCGCACTTAGAGTGGCGCCTTTGTGCTTTCTCCCCCATACAGTCTCACAAGTATACCCTTCCGTCTGGTATAGGTATATTGGTGTGCTAAGTCAGCGTATATGTGTCTAATGGCTGTAGGACTGGTGAGTATAGCGTGGGTGGTACTTTGCCGTTCCCGTAGGCCTATAGCATGCTTAGAAGACTCCACCTCCGTGCCCATATGTGTAGACAGTAATAACCTGACAGAGATTCTAACCCTTTCTTATGTACCCACTGGTAATGAGCAGAATGAGTGAATGAGCAAATTAAAGATTCGTTTTTTTCCCATTCAGGACAGGTGTACTTTAAAGACTCCCTAAGTGCACTTAAGGCATGCTAAAATGCTCTTTTAAGCCACATACACATGATCGGATTTTCGGCAGGGAATTGTGTGATGACAGACTGTTTGCCTAAAATCTGACTGTTAGTACGCTCCATCGGACAATTGTTGTCCAACTTTCCGCCAACAAATGTTGGATGGCAGCCTAGTAAATTTTCGGCGGACAGCGGTCTGTTGTCAGATTTTTCGTATCGTCTGTACACAAGTCCGTCACACAAAAGTCCAAAGTACAAACACGCATGCTTGGAATCAATGCTCACCAAACATGCAAAAGCAGAAGGTGCCCAAAGGGTGGCGCTCAAGAGCTGAAATTTTACGTAGTACGTCACTACGATCGTATTTGTTGGCCGACAATTGTGTGCCGTTAGTATGCAAGACAAGTTCCCGGCACACGCCCTTCGGACAAAAGTCTGACGCTCTGTCTGCCAACAATCCGATCGTGTGTACGAGGCTTTAGTCCACATTGTTTTGTGTCACTTTAACATGCCCTGATGACCATTGCAGCTTGATGGGTCGAGGGCTTTTGATGAGCAGTAATGTTTCCGTGTCTCACCTCTCCACTATGTTCCTTCAGGTGGAACATCTCTACAGCAGACTTCGGAGGCTCGCTCTGCATTGTAGCCGGAACCTTTGTTAAAATTTCCCGCACGAAATCCAGTTGGCCATAATGAGCGGCGATGTGGAGAGCCGTGAGTCCAGTCTGAAGAGGAGGAAAGATGTGGTAATGTTGGCCTATGGTACAATTTATTCTGACCATAGCTGTTATCACCGCCATTGGAAAAGTCATAAATACCGATCAGTATACAGTGATCCTACAGCAATCTCATAGAAGGCAACGTACCAGGGTCCCTGAAAGTAGGGAGCAGAACGATTTAGTATTTACAGAACGGGGAGGAATGGGGAGGGGGATACATGATGCCCCCTTCCTCACCACAATGCAGTGCTTGGTGAATGAGCCAGCAATGTTATTATCTATTTTATTATGAGGGTAACTATTTTAAATTTCATTATTTTATTAAGTTTTATTGCACTCTGTGTTACATAATACTGACCTCTGCACTCTGTGTGGCTTACTACTGACCTCTGCACTCTGCATTACTTACTACTGACCTCTGCACTCTGCATTACTTACTACTGACCTCTGCACTCTGCATTACTTACTACTGACCTCTGCACTCTGCATTACTTACTACTGACCTCTGCACTCTGCATTACTTACTACTTACCTCTGCACTCTGCATTACTTACTATTGACCTCTGCACTCTGCATTACTTACTACTGACCTCTGCACTCTGCATTACTTACTACTGACCTCTGCACTCTGCATTACTTACTACTGACCTCTGCACTCTGCATTACTTACTACTGACCTCTGCACTCTGCATTACTTACTACTTACCTCTGCACTCTGCATTACTTACTATTGACCTCTGCACTCTGCATTACTTACTACTGTTGTCTACACTCTGAGTTAACTTTCCACGGACCCCTCAACTCGTTACTACTGATCCCTGCACTCTGTGTAACTTAGTACTGACCACTGCACTCAGTATTACTTACTAATGATATCTGCATTACATTCTACTGACCCCTGCACTCTGTGTACCTTAGTACTGACCTCTGAACTCTGTGTACTTAGTACTGACCTCTGCACTCAGCATCACTTACTAATGATATCTGCATTACATTCTACTGACCCCTGCACTGTATTAAATACTACCCACTTTATGCATTAACTACTACTAAACCCTGCAATCTGCTTAAAGCGGAGTTCCACCCAAAAATGGAACTTCCGCTGATTGGACTCCTCCCCCCACTCCGGTGTCACATTTGGCACCCTTCAGGAGGGAGGGGGGAGCAGTCCCGGGCGGTAGATGTAATTGCGGTAACGCCGCCCAAGTAATGGGAACGGCGTTACCATGAGGGGAAGAGTAATCAGTTAGATTACTCGTTACCCTCTAAAGTAACTGCGTTAGGTAACTGTTTATTTTAACTAAGTTACTTACATCACTGGTGGGCACCAGTCTGGAGGTTTGGGCTCTCATAGGCAGGCAACATTTGGATGTTGGCCACTCTAGGTAATGGCCACATGTGATGCTGAGCCTCCATGAGTGAAAGAACTGAAATCCAATGAATTAAAAGGGACAGGCTGGGGACAGTCAGGCTGGGGAGGAAAGCGCTAGATGTCCTCCAGACAGGAAATGAGGTTCCATCTGACTTGCACACTGTGAGAAGCTCAGAGTGTGCAGCGAAATCAGAGTAAGCCATTTCAGTACAGAAGAGGAAACCGTACAACTGTATGAGAATGATGGGAACGCTTGAGATCAGATTTAAATGAAATACAGATCCACTCATGCTCGGACTTTACCTTGGTGCTGGTGATACGGAAGGAGACACAGCCCTTTAACGCTTCTAGAACATTGATGTGTCCATTTTTGGCAGCCAGGTGGATCGCAGACATCCCCTCCTGCCACAAAGGAAATAAGAGGACCGTGTTCATTTCTTTATTTGTAATGAATCATTTTTATCATAAAGTGTTATTTTATCTCTACCTTTAATGGCTGCATTTTCTAGGGGTATTTTTGCTCATATGAGGCGATTTGTATTGGTTACTCTGGACCTCTAGACTCTGTGTTAGTTACTCCTGACCCCTGCACTCTGCGCTACCTACTCCTGACCCCTGCACTCTGCGCTACCTACTCCTAACCCCTGCACTGGGCGCTACCTACTCCTAACCCCTGCACTCTGTGCTACCTACTCATAACCCCTGCACTCTGCGCTACCTACTCCTAACCCCTGCACTCTGCGTTAGCTACTCCTGACCCCTCCACTCTGCGTTAGTTACTCCTGACCCCTCCACTCTGCGTTAGCTACTCCTGACCCCTCCACTCTGCGTTAGCTACTCCTGACCCCTGCACTCTGTGTAAGCTACTCCTGACCCCTGCACTCTGCGTTAGTTTCTCCCGACCTCTCCACTCTGCGTTAGCTACTCCTGACCCCTGCACTCTGCATGAGTTACTCCTGACCTTTGCACTTAGTGCTAGTTACTCTTGACCCCTGCACTCTGCGTTACCTACTCCTAACCCCTGCACTCTGCATTAGCTACTCCTGACCCCTGCCCTCTGCATTAGCTACTGCTGACCTTTGCACACAGTGTTAGTTACTCCTAGCCTCTGAGTTAGCTACTCCTGACCCTGCATTCTGCGTTAGCTACTCCTGACCCCTGCACTTTGCATTAGTTACTCCTGACCCCTGTACTCTGTGTTAGTTACTCCTGACCACTGTACTCTGTCTTATATACTCCTGACCACTGCACTCTGTGGTAGTTATCCCTAACTCCTGCACTCTGTGTTAGTCACTCCTGACCCCTGCACTCTGTGTTAGTCACTCCTGACCCCTGCACTCTGGTAGTCACTCCTGACCCCTGCACTTTGTGTTAGTCACTCCTGAATTCTACATAACATACCAATAACCTCTGCAAAGCGCTAGCTGAATGTTACCTGTGTGATCACTTTTGTAAATAAATTCCAGCAAATAACGATCATTTAAAGGTGAACTCTGGGGACAGAAATCTTTACCCTTGCAGAGGGTCCAAACCAGACTTACTGCATCTTCATCGGATGCCGACGCTCCGGTCTCCAGCAACACCTTCACAACACCTGCGTGCCCTCCCGCTGCTGCCAAGTGCAGGGGGGTGGAGTCATTGGTCTGGAAATACAGACAGGAAAACGGTCAGGAGATGCCGGCCAGATTATACTGCCGCTACATTAGATGTAAACACAATCACCGACGTCTCAAATAGTATTATTTCGAAAAAATAGGCCCTGGTGATCCTGCCAGGAAGGTTTGGGCTTTGGGCTTTGAACCCAGAGACTCCCCATCTCTCTCTGTAGTAGTGTAAGATTAGTGCACAAGGGTTTGTGTAATGTATTTGGCCGCATGTTGTGAAGCAGTTTTGGCACACACGTGTATTGTAGTGTATTGCGGTGTATTGCGGTGTATTGTGGTCAGGGCCGGTGCTACCACTAGGCAAACTAGGGGGCTACCTAGGGCGCCCGGCCACTGGTTTTCCTACTCTCTTCTCTCTGCAGCAAGAAACGAACTCTCAGCATCAGCAGGCAGCCGCCTCTCCGTTCACACATAGTGTCAGAGGCGCAGCAGTGGTGGAGGACTGTGTCTGTGTCCGACTCCCGCAGCAAGCAAACATTCATTGATGGGCACTGGTGAGGCTGCATTGAAGGGTGCTTGTAGCCTGCATTTGATGGGTGCTGGTGAGTCTGCATTTGATGGGCGCTGGTGAGGCTGCATTTGAGGGGCGCTGGTGAGGCTGCATTGATGGGCTCTGGTGAGGCTACATTTGAGGGGCGCTGGTGAGGCTGCATTTGAGGGGCGCTGGTGAGGCTGCATTTGATGGGCGCTGGTGAGGCTGCATTTGGTGGGCGCTGGTGAGGCTGCATTTTGTGGGCGCTGGTGAGGCTGCATTTGGTGGGCGCTGGTGAGGCTGCATTTGGTGGGCGCTGGTGAGGCTGCATTTTGATGGGCGCTGGTGAGGCTGTATTTGATGGGCACTGGTGAGGCTGCATTTGAGGGGCGCTGGTGAGGCTGCATTTGATGGGCGCTGGTGAGGCTGTATTTGATGGGCACTGGTGAGGCTGCATTTGATGGGCGCTGGTGAGGCTGCATTTGAGGGGCGCTGGTGAGGCTGCATTTGAGGGGCGCTGGTGAGGCTGCATTTGAGGGGCGCTGGTGAGGCTGCATTTGATGGGTGCTGGTGAGGCTGCATTTGGTGGGCGCTGGTGAGGCTGCATTTGATGGGCGCTTTATTAAAAAGGTGGGATTTACATGGGCAGGGAAAAGGGGGCGGAGTCAGCCGGGGGGGGGCGGCAAAATGAGGTTTCGCCTAGGGTGTCAAAAATCCTTGCACCAGCCCTGATTGCGGTGTAAACATTCTGAGTTCGATCCCTTGGAATGGTCTCCATGCAAACTGACCGCAAGGTGATCTCGGAATACGGTGAGCACTTCCCTGGTACTGGCCATATGTGACAAAATCGAATTATTTGCTAACATGGTTCTAGAGAAGATTATAGCATTCAGAATACGATTTCTCTCTATCAATAGGCCAGCAATCAATCGATTATTATTTAACTCATCAACAGGCACCGTAGATGGCGACTGACCCGCCTTGACTGTCTCCAACTCCTGTCCTCGCTCTCCACCTCTCAGACCTCAACAATAGACATTGCCGAGCTGAAGGAAGTCCTGAGTTTTCCTGAGCCAAGGGAGCCCTTGGGGAAAGGGGGGTCTTGTGTTGGGGGTGATATTTTATTAACTGCGTTACTTATCACTAACTTCTGCATGGTGTATTACATACTACAGACCCCTGCACTCTGTGTACATACTACCCACCATTGAACTCTGTGTTACATAGTTACATAGTTAGTCAGGTTGAAAAAAGACACAAGTCCATCCAGTTTAACCATAAAAAAAATGAATAAATAAAATTAAACAATATCATACAATCCCATATACCCCATTCTATACCCACAGTTGATCCAGAGGAAGGTGAAAACCCCCAGCAGCGCATGCTCCAATTTGCTACAGCAGGGGGAAAAATTCCTTCCTGATCCCCCCGAGAGGCAATAGGATTTTTCCCTGGATCAACTTTACCTATAAATGTCAGTACCCCCGTTATATTATGTACATTTAGGAAAGTATCCTGGCCTTTCTTAAAGCGGTTCTGCACTCGTTTTTTCTTTTTTTGGGCTATATGCCAAGGGCATATAGCTCAATTGGGGGACTTACCTGTTCCTTCTTCCATCTCAATCGCCGCCGGTTTTCATCTTCATCTTCTTCTTGTGTTCTTCTTGTCTGCTGGGGTCCATCTTGCCTGTGGGCATGTGAAACCCCACAGGCACTTTAGATGGCCCAGCATGCACCGCCGTTACTCGCACGTGCGCAGTAACGGCACATCTGCCGACATCTCACGAGATTTCGGAAGATGTGGCCGAAATCTCGCGAGATTTTGGAAGATGCCCGCACTGACTCCTGGGATCAATGACACCAGATCCCAGGAGACAGTGCGGCGTGACGAGGATCCCCGCAAGACCCCGCTCACCCCCGAAGAGACAGAAGACAGGAAGTCCTCGATTACAAGGTAAGTAAAAAAAAAAAAAAAAACACATTTCATTTAGTACTCTTTGCCTGATTTGGAAGGCAAAGAGATTTACTAAATGAAATGGGTGCAGAACCGCTTTAACCACTAGGCGTCCGCGCTATAGCCGAAAAGGGAGGACTCTTCAGGAGAAGGCCGTGCGCACGGCTGGCTTCTCGGAAAGAGCTTGGAGGCTTAGTTGAAGGACGTGACCTCGATCAACATTCGTATGGTATCACCGGATCAGCTGAGAGAACCTGGTACCCTATGACAGTTCTTTAAAGTTCATCTAATGCCGCGTACACACGGTCGGAATTCTCGTCGGAAAAAGCTCTGATGGTTTTCCCGTCGGAATTCCGACACAATTTCGCTCACACTCTCTTGCCTACACACGGTCACACCAAATTCCGCCGCCTGTAACACAGCGGCATAAAACACATTCGACTGCACTATAAAAGGGAAGTTTAATGCTTCCGAGCATGCGTCGAATTGTTTCCGAGCATGCGTCGGAATTTTGCGTGTCGGAATTGCATACACACGATCGGAAAATCCGATAGAAAGGTTTTCCGTCGGAAAAATTGAGAACAGGTTCTCAATCCAAAGTCCGTTGGAAATTCCGACAGAAAAAGACCGATGGGCATACACACGGTCGGAAAATCCAATGAAAAGCTCCCATCGGACTGTTTCCATTGGAAATTCCAACCGTGTGTACGCCGCATAATACTTCAGTGACACTAAAGTATAACTTACAAGTCTGTGGCAGAGACTTTACAGAGCATCCTACCGGCTGCTAGGCCTAGTGAGAGAGACCTAGACATGTGCAATTCGTTTCGTTTTTTTTTTCGTTTTTCGTTTTTTTTTTTTTCGTTATTTTTCGTTCATTCGTTATCGTACGAATGAACGAACGATTCGCTAAAAATTTTAACAAATAATGAATCGTTCGAATCGAACGAATCCGAAAATAACAAAAATCTGAAAAAAACTAATTAGAAACAACGAATGTACGAATGAAAAAAATCCGAAAAACGAAAACAGGAACAACGAAAATGGAAATGAACGAAAAAATTCGTACATTCGTAACTTTTTTTTTTTGTTGAATTGGTAATTTTCCGTGTCCCTTACAATGGTGCTGCTTAACGTGCTTCGAATAGGTTGAACGAAAAAATTTGTACATTCGTAACTTTTTTTTTTTTCGATTCGTAATTTTCCGTGTCTCTTACAATGGCGCTGCTTAACGTGCTTGGAATGGATTTAATAAAAAAATTTGTACATTCATAACTTTTTTTTCGATTCGTAATTTTCCGGGTCTCTTAAAATGTAATAATAGCATACACCTTACATAAAATTATGAATTATGCTCCGATTTTAAATTACGAATGTTACGAATGTTACGAAAGTACGAATAAATACGAATGCGTCCGAATTTCGAATTAACGAATAAACGAAAATTAAACTAACGGAAAAACGAATCAACGAAAAAATAACTCTTACGAAAATACGAATCGTTACGAATACGAACACCGACGACTTACGAATTTACGAATCGTTACGAATCAACGGAAACGAAAAAAACGAAACGAAAATAAACAAATTTTTTTGTTGTGCACATGTCTAGAGAGACCTATCTGGGGGACTGCAGGAATCCAGTTGGTGAAACAGTAAATTTCTCTGGATTTGTCTCATACCTTCACCCGCAATCTAAGTACCTGAACTCACCCCTAACCCTCCAGCCTTATTCAAGAGACTCTGTTCTATTTTCTGAAGAGGATTCAGTGTCAGTCTCCACCTTTTCTCTGGGTCACTTTCCACGGGATCCCCAAGACGGAGCTACAACAGGTGAGGTAACGGTAAGCCCAAATAAAACCAGCAGCTCCTTTGGGGGTCAGTGCTCATATATATATATATATATATATATATATATATATATACACACACAGTATCTCACAAAAGTGAGTACACCCCTCACATTTTTGTAAATATTTTGCGATATGTTTTCATGTGACAACACTGAAGAAATGACACTTGTCTACAATGTAAAGTAGTGAGTGTACAGCTTGTATAACAGTGTAAATTTGCTGTCCCCTCAAAATAACTCAACACACAGCCATTAATGTCTAAACCGCTGGCAACAAAAGTGAGTACACCCCTAAGTGAAAATGTCCACATTGGGATCAACTAGCCGTTTTCCCTCCCCGCAGTCATGTGACTTGTTAGGGTTACAAGGTCTCAGGTGTGAATGGGGAGCAGGTGTGTTAAATTTGGTGTTATCGCTCTCAGTGATCCTCTTCAGTGAGGATCTGAAAAAAAGAATTGTTGCTCTACATAAAGATGGCCTAGGCTATAAGAAGATTGCCAAGACCCTGAAACTGAGCTGCAGCACGGTGGCCAAGACCTTACAGCGGTTTAACAGGTTCCACTCAGAACAGGGCCCCCGCCATGGTAGATCAAAGAAGTTGAGGTCACGTGCTCAGCATATCCAGAGGTTGTCTTTGGGAAATAGACGTATGAGTGCTGCCAGCATTGCTGCAGAGGTTGAAGGGGTGGGGGGGTCAGCCTGTCAGTTCTCAGGCCATACGCCGCACACTGCATCAAATTGGTCTGCATGGCTGTCGTCCCAGAAGGAAGCCTCTTCTAAAGATGATGCACAAGAAAGCCTGCAAACAGTTTACTGAATACAAGCAGACTAAGGACATGGATTACTGGAACCATGTCCTGTGGTCTGATGAGACCAAGATAAACTTATTTGGTGTCAGATGGTGACAAGTGTGTGTGGGGGCAACCAGGTGAGGAGGACAAAGACAAGTGTGTCTTGTCTACAGTCAGGCATGGTGGTGGGAGTGTCATGGTCTGGGGCTGCATGAGTGCTACCGGCACTGGGGAGCTACAGATCATTGAGGGAACCATGAATGCCAACATGTACTGTGACATACTGAAGCAGAGCATGATCCCCTCCCTTCAGAGACTGGGCCGCAGGGCAGTATTCCAACATAACGACCCCAAACACACCTCCAAGACAACCACTGCCTTGCTAAAGAAGCTGAGGGTAAAGGTGATGGACTGGCCAAGCATGTCTCCAGACCTAAACCCTATTGAGCATCTGTGGGACATCCTCAAATGGAAGGTGGAGGAGCACAAGGTCTTGAATATCCACCAGCTCCGTGATGTCGTCATGGAGGAGGGGAAGAGGACTCCAGTGGCAACCTGTGAAGCTCTGGTGAACTCCATGCCCAAGAGGGTTAAGGCAGTGCTGGAAAATAATGGCGACCACACAAAATATTGACACTTTGGACCCAATTTGGACATTTTCACTTAGGGGTGTACTCACTTTTGTTGCCAGCGGTTTAGACATTAATGGCTGTGTGTTGAGTTATTTTGAGGGGACGGCAAATTTACACTGTTATACAAGCTGTACACTCACTACTTTACATTGTAGACAAGTGTCATTTCTTCAGTGTTGTCACATGAAAAGATAGAAGAAAATATTTACAAAAATGTGAGGGGTGTACTCACTTTTGTGAGATACTGTGTATGTAAATATATATATATATATATATATACATACATACACACGCACACACACATATAGGTGCATCTAAAAACATTAGAATATCATCAAAAAGGTCATTTATTTCAGTAATTTAATTCAAAAAGTAAAACTTATGTATGAGTAATAAAATTCAAGCATTTCTTCCTTTACATTTTGATGATTATGGCTTATAGCTAGTGAAAACCCCAAATTCTGTATCTCAGAAAATTTTAATATTACATAAGACCAATAAAAAAAAATATTTTTAATACATAAATATTGGCTTACTGAAAAGTCTGTGCATGTACAGTATAGTACGCACACAGTACTTGGTCGGGGCTCCTTTTGCACAAATTACTGCATCAATGCGGCGTGGCATAGAGGGGATCCGCCTGTGGCACTGCGGAGGTGTTATAGAAGCCCAGGTTGCTTTGATAGTGGCCTTCAGCTCATCTGCATTGTTGGGTTTGGTGTCTCTCATCTTCCTCTTGACAATCCCCCACAGATTCTCTATGGGGTTTAAGTCAGGCAAGTTTGCTGGCCAATCAAGCACAGTGATACCATAATCATTAAACCAGGTATTGGTACCTTTGTGGGAAGGTGCCAAGTGGAAAATGAAATCAGCATCTCCATAAAGCTGGTCAGCAGAGAGAAGCATGGCATGCTCTAGAATTTCCTGGTGGAGGGCTGCACTGACTTTGGACTAGACAAAACACAGTGGACCAACACCAGCAGATGACACAGCTCCCCAAATCATCACGGACCGTAGAAACGTCACACTGGACCTTGAATTCTGTGCCTCTCCACTCTTCCTCCAGACTATGGGACCTTGATTTCCAAATGAAATGCAAAATTAACTTTCATCCGAAAAGAGGACTTTGGACCTCTGAGCAACAGTCCAGTCCTTTTTCGCCTTAGCCTTGGTAAGACGCTTCTGACGTCTCTGGTTCAGGAGTTGCTTGACACAAGGAATGCAACAGTTGTAGCCCATGTCCTGGATACGTCTGTGTGTGGTGGCTCTTGAGGCAATGACACCAGCCGTAGTCCACTCATTGTGAATCTCCCCCAAATTCTTGAATGGCCTTTGCTTCACAATTCTCTCAAGGCTGCGGCTATCCCTGTTGCTTGTGCACCTTTTTTCTACCACACTTTTTCCACTCAACTTTCCATTAATATGCTTGGATACAGCACTCTGTGAACAGCCAACTTCTTTAGCAATGACCTTTTGTGACTTACCCTTGTGGAGGGTGTCAATGATTGTCTTCTGGGCAATTGTCAAGTCAGCAGTCTTCACCATTATTGCTCAGGAAACCTTTACAGGTGTTAGGAGTTAATGATCTGATTAGAGTGTGACACCGTGAGTCTACAATAGTAAACTTTTTCACAATATTGGAATTTTCTGAGATACCGAATTTCGGGTTTTCACTAGATGTAAGCCATAATCATCAAAATTAAATGAAAGAAATGCTTGAAATATATTACTCTGTGTGTAATTGATCTATATCAGTCTTTCTCAACCTTTTCAACGCAAAGGAACCCTTGAAATAACTTTCCGGTCTCAGGGAACCCCTACTACTAATTACTATATCTACATCTCATGATACATTAGTGTAATGGTTAGTGGGAAGAATGCTTCGTACACCTATGGTGATTGGGAAGAATTACCCCCTTACAGATGGCTAAAAAGATCAATGGTGTCAATGGGAACTTATCTGAGAGACACAAGTGGCTCATTGCTCAAGGAACCCCTAGAAACATCTGGGAGGAACCCTAGGCTTCCATGGAACCCTGGTTGAGAAACCCTGATCTATATAATATATCACTTTTTGAATTGAATTACTGAAATTAACCTTTTGATGATATTCTCATTTTTTGAGATGCACCTGTATATATTATTGAAAGCTTAGTTCTTCTGAATAGCTGCATTGAATGTTTATGGGTCAACATAAGAATCCAGATGCAGCAGACTACAGGAACTCAAAGGAGGAAACTCCTGGGAAAACAATAAATGTATTACATTGATCTCCTACAACCATTTTCCGGATTCTGCTGTGTTTATACAGACAGGCAAACATTACACACTAACCATTGTTATGTAATATTATCAGGAAAGGGATCCTGATCTCACACTCCTCTTATAATACTCTTCCATACATTCTTCTACAATAACGTAGAACAGCATTTTTCAGCTTTGGGCCTAAGTAGGTGCTGGAGGAATGTCTTCCAGACTTCCAGGAGGGACCACAGTTACATGTACGATATTTAAAAAACTCCCAGAATCAGCCCAGGTTCATACTGAGCTGCGGGAATGAAGCCGTGCGAGTACAGCTGAACTTGCACGATTTCACTCCCGCACGTCAGTCCCAATTTCGGCTGCGATTTCAGAGACATCTGTGCGTCACAGCGCTTAGGACGGTGCCATTGATGGCAATTGCCGCCGATTTGACATGTCAAATTGCATGTCAAAACCCAGTGTGAACCAGGGCTCAAAGAATGTGGATATACTTCCATATTATTGCGTTCAGGTGTCTCCAGTGAAGGATACCCTAATGCTTCGTACACAGGATCGGACTTTCCGCCAACAAAACCGTGGAATTTTGTCCGAAGGGCGTTGGCTCAAACTTGTCTTGCATACACACAGTCGCACAAACGTTGGCCAACAAATACGAACGTAGTGACGTACTACGTGTTTTTTCAGCTCTTTGGCGCCACCCTTTGGGCTCCTTCTGCTTATTTAGTGTTAGTAGAAGCTTGGTGAGTGTTGATTCGCACTTGTCTTTTCGTGTTTTTCATTTCGCGCTTTTCAGTTTGTTTCTGAACGGCCGTTCTTCAATCAGCCATGTTGCGGAATCGGAGGAGATAACCTGTTATTTATTATTGGCCTTGGAGTTATTGCTTTGAAATAATTTTTTTGGTTGAATAATGATGATTTGATTTGGTATATTTTTGGATGTATAGAATGCACTTTTTGGTTAAGTTTTATTGGCAGATAGCATGTCTAATGATATTTGTTTTCTTTTTTTACTGCACAATAAATAAAATTATGCAGAATAATACTTGGCTATGTGTTTTACTTCAAATGACAGTTTGGGAGTCGGCAGTTACATTTTCAAAAATACAATGTAAAATTAACAAGGTACACCAACATAGATGTACCTTTGATCTTTAAAATTACAGGATAATGGTGTTGTGGTAACTTGCCCAAATAAAAAAAATAAAAAAATAATAATATTATTCTTGATATCACTAGAAAAAAAAAGCCTTTGAAAATTAGTTTGCAATAACCCCATCAGTATCACCAGCAAAGCAGCTTCATTATTATCCCATTAAAGAAGAAGAGAATTGTGCGCTGCATTTGGAGATTTCATAATTTGCTGCGTCACAAATGTTAATTCTCCATTACGAACGCTAGTTTACAAGACCGACCGCTTCTGGCTCGTCGTTGCTCGGACTTTTGTCCGACGGAATTGGGTACACACGATCGGAAAGTCCGACAACACACATTTGTTGTCAGAAAATTTGAAAACATGCTAGACAACATTTGTTGGTGGAAAGTCCGCCAACAATTGTCCGATGGAGCGTACACGCGGTCGGATTGTCCGCCAACAGCCCGACATCCAACATTTCCTGTCGGAAAGTCCAATCATGTTATACGGGTCTTTAAGCAGTAAGAAAAATAGCTCAATTCCCCAATCAACACAGTCAGTGTTGATGGGAGAATCCCTCCTGTGGAACTATTGTGTTCTCACGGTGGAGGTGGTGAGGGGAGCCGTCCCTGTTGGTAGAACACAGTGATAATCGCATGCTGAAAATCTAACACACTGGCTGTACCCAAATCAATTGATGGATTGACTTGGGTAGAATCAGCCTGCCCATAGATGGTTTGAATCCTTTTCCTGCTTAATCAGCCAAGATTTGAAGCATCCATGGGCGGCTTAAATGTTGAATACAAAAACATTTTAGACAATTAAGCATATCTAAGCTTGTGGACACAGTTTGGAGAAGACCCTTTTCTGTTCCAGCATGACTATACCCTTGTGTACAAAGCCAGCTCCATAAAGACATGGTTTGATGGGTTTGGCATGGAGGAACTCAAGAGTCCTGACCTCAACCCTACTGAACACCAGTGGCGGCTTGTCCATAGGGGTGCCGCACGCATGGATTTCAATAGAGCTGCTCTCCTCCTCCCTGCTTTCTACCCAGCTCCATTCATTGTCCGCCAGCAGCAGGCATTCCCATGTGCTGAGCACCGGGTGCACAGGGTAAGTGAGACGGCCACTGGGGGGGGGGGTTGGGTATAGTGCGGGGGGGGTCCATGGTCAGGTCCGTCTGCTGCCCCCACCGATGGAGCACCAGCTGCCACTGCTGAACACCTTTGTGATGCAGTGGAGCGTGAATCGGGTCTTCTCACCCAACATGAGTACTTGACCTCACAAAAGTTCCTTTTGTCATAATGGGCACATATTCCCATAGACATACTCCAAAATCTTGTGAAAAGCCAACTCTGTAGTAATAGCCATGGTTTTAGAATGGAATTTCAAACAAGCTCATGTAAGTGTGGTGGGCTCATGTGGCCATATAGCGTAAATCCGTGGTCACATGAACCCATCAGACCTTATTCAGGTGTACCCAGTGAAGAGTAATGTTAAAGGAGAAGTGTGGGAATAAAACAATAAATAAAACATACATACTTATCTCTATGGCTGCAGAATCATTGTAATGCTGCAGCTGTCCCCCACCGGCTCTAAGCCCAAGAACTGAGCGATCCCATGACAGCAGGTCGCTCTTGGTTCTTGGCCAGCTCTGAGCAGAGAGCAGTGACTGTCAATTACCACTTTTTTTGTGCTCTGCCCCTCCAGCGCTCACTGGATCATTGGGCTGGAGAGCGAACATGAACTGCTGGCTCAGTGGCACATTATTGTCCAGATCCTACCAGAACCTGAAGCAGCTATGTGATGTTAGACTGTAGACAGGTTGAAGTGTGTAAGTCAGCAGGCAGCCCAGTCTGGGGAAAGCATTAATTGTTTCTTGCCTAGTTCCCAGGCTTTTGGTCCTAGCCAGCCCACTTGTGCTATAAAAAGGGGGGGGGGGGCGACTGAGGTCTAAAAAAGTGGATTGCATGGGTCCAGAAGTTCCAGCCTCACCTGTAAGCACAATCGTTGGCGCTACCGAAGAGACTGGGATTTTCAGGAGACATCCAAGCCATGGACAATGCCGTTATGACCTCTCACTTCATGAAGGTATGCCTGGGTCACTACTAGGGTTACTGATACAGAGTATTTGCATGAATACCCGTACTTGTGCAAATGCTCAGATACCCGAAAC
>CM053030.1:26293068-26316114 GCA_028564925.1 Lithobates sylvaticus | reverse complement strand
ATAACATGCCTGGAAGATGCCCTAACTTGCTTCTGAAGTGGCGCATCTGTACAATATACACAACCAGCTACAGCAGCACTGACATGTACAAAGAAATGTATGGGGACCCCATACAAACAAAAAAAACGGCTTGGGGGTTCCCCTAAAAATACATACTAGACCCTTATCCAAGCATGCAGCCTGGAAGGCCAGGAAAGGGGAGTGGATTTAGAGGAGTGTCTACCCCCGCCCTCTCCTACCCATAGCAGGCCATGTGCCCTCAATATGGGGAGGGTACCTTGTTAGGAGGCACTTCCCCTGGCAAAGCACCTAGTCACCATGCTGGTGATGATGAAGGGCCTCTTCCCTATAACCCTGGCCTAGTGGTTGAGGGGGTCAGGGGGGCTTATCGAATTCTGTAAACAAAAACAAAGTATTGAATTCTGTAAACAAAAACAAAAACAAAGTATTGAATTCTGTAAACAAAAACAAAGTATTGAATTCTGTAAGCTGCCTTTAACAATAAGGGGGCTCCAGATATAGCCCACCCCTATGTGAATGAGTAAGGGGTGCCCAGTACACTTATATTTTGTCAAGTCTCTTTATTAAAAAATAAAGAATCCACCAAAATATCCCACAATTTAAATAAAAAAAAAAGAAAAATCTAAATCACATCATCCTTTTTATACGGACTCTCTTTGACTTGTATTTCTCTGTTGAGTCTCCTTGTTGGTCTGTGACATGTAGCACCTTCTCTTCATCCACCCGTGTGATTGCTGTTTGTGTTCATACCATACACTTGACTTGATGGTTGTTACACGGCAATATCTCAGCCGTGAAAATGCCTTCACTCTTACAATTAACTCGTATAGGTAACCTGTCTGTACAAGTCTGTGCAAGTAGATCCTGTCGCTCCGCTGAGTTCTGGGATTCAAATGGTATAATAATGAGTATCCTGGGCGAGTGTACCATTTATGGCCATTGTTGGACCTGTTACCAGGTGCATTTTCTTTGTCATCTTCTAGTGGCCAAACATGTTTTATTACTATGAAGTGCGAGGGTCTACCTGATATAAAATGTATGTTGTGATATGGGGGATGTTAGCTCTCGTGGTAAGTGAGTTCACGTCAGTCCGAACTATGTTTAACCACTTCAATACCGGGGACACTTTCCCTCCTTCCTGCCAGGACAATTTTCAGCTTTCAGCGCTGTTGCACTTTGAATGACAATTGCGCAGTCATACAACACTGTACCCAAACTAAGTTTTTATAATTTTCTTCCCACAAATAGAGCTTTCTTTTGGTGTTATTTGATTTCTGTTATAAAATTGTGTTTTCTCCTTCACTGACGGGCACTGATGAGGCTGCACTAATGGGCACTGATGAGGCGGCACTGGTGGACACTGATGAGGCGGCACTAATGGGCACTGATGAGGTGGCATGATGGGCACTGATGAGGTGGCACTGATGGGCCCCGAGGAGGCAGGCACCATGAGGAGGCACTGATATGTAGAATTGATGGTCACTGATAGGCGGCACTGATAGGCGGCACTGATAAGCAGTGTTGGTCATCTTACTTTAAAAAAGTAATTAGTTAAGTTACAAATTACTTCTCCCAAAAAAGTAATTGCATTAGTAACTCAGTTACTACATTGGAAAAGTAATTAGTTACTCAACTACATATTCTATACGTGTAACTAAGGGGCGGTCTAGTATTACTGTAACCAATGGGGCGCATTTATTATTATTGTTATATATCATGTTACCAAGGGGCTGCTCTATTATTACTCTAACCAAGTGGCAGATCTGTTATAGCGTGTAAGCAAGGGGCGGGTCTATTATTATTATATCGTGTAAGGGGCGGATGGGTACAGAAGAGGGCGAATGTTAAATTAATGGGCAGAGCTCGATATATAACAATAATAATAAATGCGCCCCTTGGTTACAGTAATACTAGACCCGCCCCTTACTTACACGATAGACGCCCCTTGCAGAGTAACACGAGCATCGGGAGCGTATGACATCGCCTCGTACAATTGCATGTTAACTGCGCCTGCGCGGTGTAGAGTTCACTCAGAGCTGTTTAGGTTCGGCAATTTTCGGAAGCTCTGTAGTCCTTCGTACTGCGCAAGCGCTGTGCCTGCGCAGTACAGGGGGTCCTTATCCGGCGGGGCAACTTTTTCGGCAGGACACCGGAATTACACTACTGCCATCTAGTGGCGGTAGATGTAATTGGGGTAACTAAGCCAAAGTAATGGGAACTGCGTTACTATGAGGGGAAAAGTAATCAGTTAGATTACTCGTTACCCTCTAAAGTAACTGCGTTATGTAACTCAGTTTATTTTAACTCAGTTACTTACATCACTGCTGATAAGTGGCACTGAATAGGCAGCACTGATGAGGAGGTACTGACATGCATTACTGATTGGCATCTGAAGGGCACTGACAGGCATTACTGATGGGGCACTGATTGGCACATTTATGGGCACGGATTGGCACTTTTATGGGTATAGATATGGGGCACATACTGGCAGCTGATGCGCACTGATTAGCGGCTGTGGTGGCACCTCTCATGGGGGCTGTGCTAATAATCAATGTGCTGATTATCAGCACAAACTCCCCCTGTGACAGGGAGAGACGCCGATCGGCTCTCTCTGTCAGCGCAAACCGAGGAAAGCCGGTTACCGGCACTTCCTGGTTCATGTGATGATCAGCTTTGATTGGTCACAGCTGATCACGTGGTAAGGAGCCTCCGTCAGAGGCTCCTTACCACGATCAGAGATGCAGTGTGTCAGATTGACACACAGCACCTCCGCCCAGTCAGGATAACAGAACCACCGCCCAGGCCGTCATTGTGCTATAGACCAAGAAGCCCCCCCAACATGAAGTCCGATGAAGTCACACCTCCTGACTGGAGCACACCGCTATCTTCAGACACAGCCTGTGTCTCTGAATGGCAGCAACTATGCTCAGACTGCTCAGACCTGGCTTATAACGATCCTGGCCACCTGTGCCCTCACACAGGCTGCAGGCAATTAGTAAAGCCGAACACTGGACTAAAGACTCTGTCCCACCCAGTACTTTTTGGAGCCTTCAATCATCCATCAAATGTTTTATGTCACCCAATACTAGTGCCACGGTTTACAAATTGATCGAATTCAGTAAATACACACTAAAGGGAGCTTTCAGGCACATAAACGCAACATATTGCGTACATACTGAATGTTTTAATAAAATATAAAAGACGAAGTTACGCATAGTAAATAGATACCCAACATGTCAAGCCTTAACCACTTCTATACCGGGCACTTTCACCCCTTTCCTGCCCAGCCCAATTTTCAGCTTTCATCGCTGTCGCACTTTGAATGACAATTGTGCGGACATGCAACACTATACCCATATGAAATTTTTATTATGTTGTTCACACAAATAGTATTTCTTTTGGTGGTATTTAATCACCGCTGGGTTTTTACTTTTTTGCAAAAAAGAAAATAAAAAAGACCAAAAATTTGGATTTTTTTTTTAAATAAGTACGTTTTCTCCTACACTGATGGGCACTGATGAGGCTGCACTGATAGTCACTGATGAGGCGGGACTGATGATGAGGCACTAATATGCAGCACTGATGGGCACTGATAGGTGGCAATGATAGGTGGCACTGATGGGCAGGCACTGATGGGCACTGAAAGGTAGCACTGATTGGCATAACTGATGGGCACAGATTGGTGTAACTGATGGGCACAGAGTGGCATCACTAATGGACACAGAATGGCATCACTGATGGGCATTGTTGGGGCTGCATTGTAATCAGGGCACTAATAATCAGTGCCCTGATTACCTTTACACATTTTTCCTGTGAGGAAATGCCGCTTATCAGCTCCCCTCACCTCACACTCTGAGTGTGAGAGAGGAAAAGCCGATAAATGGCACTACCTTGTTTACATGTGATCGGCTGTGATTGGACACAGCCAATCACATGGGTAAGAGCCGCGGCCATGGCTCTTTGCCAAGATCGGGGTTGCGCCGTGTCCCAGGAACACTGAATACCAGTCGAGGCTAAACTGGATATGTTGCCGTCCCAGAACGAGAACCGCACAGATCCGTCGTCATTTGGCGGTGGGCGGACGGGAAGTGGTTAAATTTGCATGCGCCTGTGAAACAGCAACAAAATTCAGTACCCTATATTTCCCATAGGCAACACTTTAAAAGTCATTAGAAAAAGTCATCAGATTAGAGTTAACAATTAATAATGTTCCTAGAATTATTATTGTTCTCATACTGGCATGCGTAACGATATGTAAAATGTATTTTGCAATCAATCTTTTTATGCTTAGGCTCCCTTGAAATATGTTTGTGTAAAACCCCTCAAAGTCACTGATGTATGACATACGGCAGTGGCAGTAAAAAGAGTTAAAGCTTTCAATTTCACCCCCCCCCCCCTTTCAGGCTGTTTTCTCCTTCACTGACGGGCACTGATGAGGCTGCACTAATGGGCACTGATGAGGCGGCACTGGTGGACACTGATGAGGCGGCACTAATGGGCACTGATGAGGTGGCACTGATGGGCACTGATGAGGTGGCACTGATGGGCCCCGAGGAGGCAGGCACCATGAGGAGGCACTGATATGTAGAATTGATGGTCACTGATAGGCGGCACTGATAGGCGGCACTGATAAGCAGTGTTGGTCATCTTACTTTTAAAAAAGTAATTAGTTAAGTTACAAATTACTTCTCCCAAAAAGTAATTGCATTAGTAACTCAGTTACTACATTGGAAAAGTAATTAGTTACTCAACTACATATTCTATACGTGTAACTAAGGGGCGGGTCTAGTATTACTGTAACCAATGGGGCGCATTTATTATTATTGTTATATATCATGTTACCAAGGGGCTGCTCTATTATTACTCTAACCAAGTGGCAGATCTGTTATAGCGTGTAAGCAAGGGGCGGGTCTATTATTATTATATCGTGTAAGGGGCGGATGGGTACAGAAGAGGGCGAATGTTAAATTAATGGGCAGAGCTCGATATATAACAATAATAATAAATGCGCCCCTTGGTTACAGTAATACTAGACCCCCCCTTACTTACACGATAGACGCCCCTTGCAGAGTAACACGAGCATCGGGAGCGTATGACATCGCCTCGTACAATTGCATGTTAACTGCGCCTGCGCGGTGTAGAGTTCACTCAGAGCTGTTTAGGTTCGGCAATTTTCGGAAGCTCTGTAGTCCTTCGTACTGCGCAAGCGCTGTGCCTGCGCAGTACAGGGGGTCCTTATCCGGCGGGGCAACTTTTTCGGCAGGACACCGGAATTACACTACTGCCATCTAGTGGCGGTAGATGTAATTGGGGTAACTAAGCCAAAGTAATGGGAACTGCGTTACTATGAGGGGAAAAGTAATCAGTTAGATTACTCGTTACCCTCTAAAGTAACTGCGTTATGTAACTCAGTTTATTTTAACTCAGTTACTTACATCACTGCTGATAAGTGGCACTGAATAGGCAGCACTGATGAGGAGGTACTGACATGCATTACTGATTGGCATCTGAAGGGCACTGACAGGCATTACTGATGGGGCACTGATTGGCACATTTATGGGCACGGATTGGCACTTTTATGGGTATAGATATGGGGCACATACTGGCAGCTGATGCGCACTGATTAGCGGCTGTGGTGGCACCTCTCATGGGGGCTGTGCTAATAATCAATGTGCTGATTATCAGCACAAACTCCCCCTGTGACAGGGAGAGACGCCGATCGGCTCTCTCTGTCAGCGCAAACCGAGGAAAGCCGGTTACCGGCACTTCCTGGTTCATGTGATGATCAGCTTTGATTGGTCACAGCTGATCACGTGGTAAGGAGCCTCCGTCAGAGGCTCCTTACCACGATCAGAGATGCAGTGTGTCAGATTGACACACAGCACCTCCGCCCAGTCAGGATAACAGAACCACCGCCCAGGCCGTCATTGTGCTATAGACCAAGAAGCCCCCCCAACATGAAGTCCGATGAAGTCACACCTCCTGACTGGAGCACACCGCTATCTTCAGACACAGCCTGTGTCTCTGAATGGCAGCAACTATGCTCAGACTGCTCAGACCTGGCTTATAACGATCCTGGCCACCTGTGCCCTCACACAGGCTGCAGGCAATTAGTAAAGCCGAACACTGGACTAAAGACTCTGTCCCACCCAGTACTTTTTGGAGCCTTCAATCATCCATCAAATGTTTTATGTCACCCAATACTAGTGCCACGGTTTACAAATTGATCGAATTCAGTAAATACACACTAAAGGGAGCTTTCAGGCACATAAACGCAACATATTGCGTACATACTGAATGTTTTAATAAAATATAAAAGACGAAGTTACGCATAGTAAATAGATACCCAACATGTCAAGCCTTAACCACTTCTATACCGGGCACTTTCACCCCTTTCCTGCCCAGCCCAATTTTCAGCTTTCATCGCTGTCGCACTTTGAATGACAATTGTGCGGACATGCAACACTATACCCATATGAAATTTTTATTATGTTGTTCACACAAATAGTATTTCTTTTGGTGGTATTTAATCACCGCTGGGTTTTTACTTTTTTGCAAAAAAGAAAATAAAAAAGACCAAAAATTTGGATTTTTTTTTTTAAATAAGTACGTTTTCTCCTACACTGATGGGCACTGATGAGGCTGCACTGATAGTCACTGATGAGGCGGGACTGATGATGAGGCACTAATATGCAGCACTGATGGGCACTGATAGGTGGCAATGATAGGTGGCACTGATGGGCAGGCACTGATGGGCACTGAAAGGTAGCACTGATTGGCATAACTGATGGGCACAGATTGGTGTAACTGATGGGCACAGAGTGGCATCACTAATGGACACAGAATGGCATCACTGATGGGCATTGTTGGGGCTGCATTGTAATCAGGGCACTAATAATCAGTGCCCTGATTACCTTTACACATTTTTCCTGTGAGGAAATGCCGCTTATCAGCTCCCCTCACCTCACACTCTGAGTGTGAGAGAGGAAAAGCCGATAAATGGCACTACCTTGTTTACATGTGATCGGCTGTGATTGGACACAGCCAATCACATGGGTAAGAGCCGCGGCCATGGCTCTTTGCCAAGATCGGGGTTGCGCCGTGTCCCAGGAACACTGAATACCAGTCGAGGCTAAACTGGATATGTTGCCGTCCCAGAACGAGAACCGCACAGATCCGTCGTCATTTGGCGGTGGGCGGACGGGAAGTGGTTAAATTTGCATGCGCCTGTGAAACAGCAACAAAATTCAGTACCCTATATTTCCCATAGGCAACACTTTAAAAGTCATTAGAAAAAGTCATCAGATTAGAGTTAACAATTAATAATGTTCCTAGAATTATTATTGTTCTCATACTGGCATGCGTAACGATATGTAAAATGTATTTTGCAATCAATCTTTTTATGCTTAGGCTCCCTTGAAATATGTTTGTGTAAAACCCCTCAAAGTCACTGATGTATGACATACGGCAGTGGCAGTAAAAAGAGTTAAAGCTTTCAATTTCACCCCCCCCCCCCCCCCCCCCTTTCAGGCTGTACATACTAGGTTCTTGCTGACTCTGCTGTTTTGTTTAATCCCTCTCAGACCTTTCACTATTTCCGTTCCCCATCCCCATCGTTCTATTCTATCAATATCATTTTGCAAGATATTGAACAATTTTCTAAATGAGGTCCTAAGATCTTTATTGGGGAATCAGGACCTCCTTCCTCTGCTGGTGATCCCTCTAGTGATAACCAAAGATCTATATAGAGGAATCAGGACCTCCTTCCTCCTGCTGGGGAATGGATCCATCTAGTCATATAAAGATCTATATAGATGAATCAGGACCTCCTTCCTCCTGCTGGTGACCCCTCTAGTGATATAAAGATCTATATAGAGGAATCAGGACCACCTTCCTCCTGGTGATCCCTCTAGTGCAGGGGTCTCAAACTGGCGGCCTCCAGCTGTTACAAAACTACAAGTCCCATGAGGCATTGCAAGGCTGACAGTTACAATCCTGACTCCCATAGGCAAAGGCATGATGGGACTTGTAGTGTTGCAACAGCTGGAGGGCCACCAGTTTGAGACCCCTGCTCTAGTGATATAAAGATCTATATAGAGGAATCAGGACCACCTTCCTCCTGCTGGTGACCCCTCTAGTGATATAAAGATCTATATAGAGGAATCAGGACCACCTTCCTCCTGCTGGTGACCCCTCTAGTGATATAAAGATCTATATAGAGGAATCAGGACCACCTTTCTCCTGCTGGTGATCCCTCTAGAGATATAAAGATCTATATAGAGGAATCAGGACCTCCTTCCTCCTGGTGGTGACCCCTCTAGTGATATAAAGATCTATATAGAGGAATCAGGACCTCCTTCCTCCTGCTGGTGATCCATCTAGAGATATAAAGATCTATATAGAGGAATCAGGACCTCCTTCCTCATGCTGGTGATCCCTCTAGTGATATAAAGATGTATATAGAGGAATCAGGACCTCCTTCCTCCTGCTGGTGATCCCTCTAGTGATATAAAGATCTATATAGAGGAATCAGGACCTCCTTCCTCCTGCTGGTGATCCATCTAGAGATATAAAGATCTATATAGAGGAATCAGGACCTCCTTCCTCCTGCTGGTGATCCATCTAGAGATATAAAGATCTATATAGAGGAATCAGGACCTCCTTCCTCCTGCTGGTGATCCCTCTAGTGATATAAAGATCTATATAGAGGAATCAGGACCACCTTCCTCCTGCTGGTGACCCCTCTAGTGATAGAAAGATCTATATAGAGGAATCAGGACCACCTTTCTCCTGCTGGTGATCCATCTAGAGATATAAAGATCTATATAGAGGAATCAGGACCTCCTTCCTCCTGGTGGTGATCCCTCTAGTGATATAAAGATCTATATAGAGGAATCAGGACCTCCTTCCTCCTGCTGGTGATCCCTCTAGTGATATAAAAGATCTATATAGAGGAATCAGGACCACCTTCCTCCTGCTGGTGACCCCTCTAGTGATATAAAGATCTATATAGAGGAATCAGGACCTCCTTCTCCTGCTGGTGATCCCTCTAGTGATATAAAGATCTACATAGAGAAATCAGGACCTCCTTCCTTCTGCTGGTGATCCCTCTAGTGATATAAAGATCTATATAGATGAATCGGGACCTCCTATAGATCTTTATAACACTAGAGGGATCACCAGCAGGAGGAAGGAGGTCCCGATTCATCTATATAGATCTTTATATCACTTCCTCTGCTGGTGATCCCTCTAGTGATATAAAGATCTATATAGAGGAATCAGGACCTCCTTCATCCAGCTGGTGGTCCCTCTAGTGATAACTAAAGATCTATAATTGTGTTCAAAATAATAATCAACAATTCAACACACCAGTGCATATAAAAAAATGTGTATGTATAATGATAAAACCTAAACAAAATCCAAAAACAAAAAATATCTATAAATATAAAAAAAATACATATATATGTATATAGAAAAGATATAAGAGATGAAAACAGCTGGTGTGATCCTACAAGCTGTGTGGCCATATCATATTCACCCTACACAGGTACAGTATATCAGATATTGCACATCGATCCTTGCGGGGGACAAAACAAGCAGCCAGATGGCTTCTTACCAGATCTGATGGACTCCTAATTACGGGAGTCGTTCTCGCAAGAGTGACTGAAGGATCAGCTTCCGGTCTCCAGCTCTCCAGGAATCTGCATGCACACCTGCCTGTGTTTCTCCTCAATCTCTGGGCTGTTTTCCTGGATGGTGAGCCACAGGCCTCACAACTGTTTCTATAGAGTGTTTTAGCAAAAAAATATTCTTTATTTTATCAGCTCAGCTCAGAGGTTCCATTCAGGTTTTATAAAAGGAGAAAAAACAGAAGGGAACTCATGTGCGTTAAATTCTTTAGGAGGTTAATTCCAACAATGAAAACTTTTCCAAGCACATTTAAAAGGATAATATACCGTATTTATCGGCGTATAACACGCACCGGCGTATAACACGCACCCCAAGTTTAGGAGGGCATTTTAAGGAAAAAAAGTTTCAGGAGGGAAGTTTAGGGAAAAAACACTTACATTTAAGCGTCATTTGCAGCCTTGCCCAGTGTGATCTGCAGCTTGTCAGTGTCAATTGCAGCTTGTCAGTGTCAATTGCAGCTTGTCAGTGTCAATTGCAGCTTGTCAGTGTCATTTGCATCTTCCCCACATTTAAAATTGCCACCTAGAATGACAACGCGGCCGGAAAAGCCCGAGCCGTCTGTTCGGCTCCGCTCACAGTCCCGCCTCCCTGCTGTTTCGGAAGCGAGTGCAGGGAGGCGGGACTGCGAGCGGAGCCGAACAGACAGATCGGTCTTTTTCGGCAGCGCTCGTTTTTTTTCGGCGGCGCTTGTTTTTTTCCGGCGCCGTTTGATTTTTTGGGCACTTTGTTTGGGGGTATCGGCGTATAACACACACCCACGACTTTCCCCCGATTTTAAGGGGGCGTGTTATACGCCGATATATACGGTAAAAAAAAAAAACACTCAGCAGCAAAAAAAATTCATTCACATTGCCTGCTGGTGTGTGGTGACGCCACGGATAGGTTTCCTTGTAAAAAGCATCGACTGGGAATGGAGATATCTGTCATTATTTCACATGCAACATATATGACCCACTTTACTTATTCATTTATTTTAGATTTTTTCACATAGTCTTTTCAATTTTTATATAGATTTTTTGAATTCTTATACATAAATAATTTTTTTCAATTTTTATCACGATTTTTATAAAATTACATTAATTATTTCAAGGGTGTTTTTACTACACACTTGTTCACTATTTGTATTTGCACAACTTTTTGTGTTTAGTAATATTGTTTGGATTAAGTATTTAATCTTATAAATTTGCAGCATTTATCATTTATATTTTTTCACCTTTTAGAGACGAGTTAAAAATAATAGCAGTCCAACATCACTAACCAGATCTACCACAGTTTTTTGGTATAAATTATATTTCCACATGGCAAATTATTTACTAGTAGGTGTAGTAGAGTAATAGAAAACCAACAGACCCAACAGTCATGATATACATGCTGCTGATTCTGTGTGATTGAACCATTAATTGAAAGGGGCGTGTTCAAAATAATAGCAGTGTGGAGTTCAATTAGTGAGGTCATTCAGTCTGTGAAAAAAACAGGTGTCACACAGGTGGTCCTTATTTAAAGTGGTGTTCCCACTTCAAAATTTTTTTTTTTTTAAAGTCAGCAGCTACAAATACTGCAGCTGCTGACTTTTAACCACTTTGTTACCCGGCCATAGTCATATGACGCCCACAAGGTGGATCTCCCATCCTGGGTGGGCGTCATATGACGTCCTACCATTCCCGGCCCCCTAGGGGGAGGCGCGGCGTCACTCGGAACCCAGTGCGCGTGCCTGGCGGCCACGATGTCCGCCGAGCACCCGCGATTGCCCGTGAAAACAGCGGGACCGTGGAGCTGTGTGTGTAAACACACAGCTCCACGTCCTGTCAGTGGAGAGGAGACCGATCATGTGTTCCCAGTACGGAGGAACAACGATCGGTCTCCTCCCCTTGTGAGTCCCCTCCCCCCACAATTAGAATCACTACCTTAGGGAACATATTAACCCCTGCAGCGCCCCCTAGTGTTAACCCCTTCCCTGCCAGTCACATTTACACAGTAATCACTGCAATTTTATAGCAACGATCGCTGTGTAAATGTGAATGGTCCCAAAAATGTGTCCGAAGTGTCCGCCGCAATGTCGCAGTCATGAATAAAAAATCGCAGATCGCTGCCATTACTAGTAAAAAAATAAATAAAAAATGCAATAAATCTATCCCCTATTTTGTAGACGCTATAGCTTTTGCGCAAACCGATCTATATACGCTTATTGCGATTTTTTTTTACCAAAAATATGTAGAAGAATACGTATCGGCCTAAACTGAGTAAAAAAATAGTTTTAAAATAAAAAATGGGATATTTATTATAGCAAAAAGTAAAAAATATTGTGTTTTTTTTCAAAATTGTCGCTCTTCTTTTGTTTATAGCGCAAAAAATAAACACAGCAGAGGTGATCAAATACCACCAAAAGAAAGCTCTATTTGTGGGAAAAAAAGGACGTCAATTTTGTTTGGGTGCAACGTCGCACGACCGCGCAATTGTCATTTAAAGCGACACAGTGTCGAATCGCAAAAAGTGCTCTGGTCAGGAAGCGGGTAAATTCTTCCGGGGCTGAAGTGGTTAACCAATTCATGATATATTTGGTCTCAGCATGTAGGTTTCAGCGGCCTCCAGTCATAAAATGGTATATTTCATATATGCAGCCTACATATAATATGTAATCCAAGCCCTTTAATAATACTGACAGCCAGCTGCTACTTAGAGGGGATGGGAGAGTACAGTTCTCTGAAAACCCTTTCCCTCGGTCTAGAATCCCACCACAATATTGTATGTGATTTTAGAAACCACCAGCTAAAATAAGACTTTTCCAGCTCCTTCACTGGAAGAAAACATCGGGTTCTGATGTATATATTGTTTTGTTTGGCCACATTTACTATGCAAGGGCTCACACATACGGACATAATTAATGTAAGCCCGTCAACACCAGATCTTGCTGCAAGAAGCTGGCAGAAAGATCCAGAGTAAAAAATATGTGTAACGGCGTATAGAGTAATGCCACAGGTTCTCAATTCAAAGTCCGTCGTAAATTCCGACAGAAAAAGACCGATGGGCATACACACGGTCGGAAAATCCGATGAAAAGCTCCCATCGGACTGTTTCCATCGGAAATTCCGACCGCGTGTACGTCGCATAAGTGTATTTATACATGTACAGAATTTAGAAGCCCGCTTGTGTAAATTCATTCTAATGGCTAGCACAATTTTTCAGGGTGGTAGAATGGGCAAGAATGCATGAGGTAGGAAGGATCAGCTCAGGTTCAAATGATTGAATGTCAAATGACCTAGAGCAGGGGTCTCAACCTGGAGGCCCTCCAGCTGTTTGTGAAACTACAAGTCCCATCATGCTTCTGCCTGTGGGAGTCATGCTTGTAACTGTCATCCTTGGCAATGCCTCATGGGAATTGTAGTTTTGCAACTGCTGGAGGGCCGCCAGGTTGAGACCCTTGACCTATAGAGTGCATCAACCCGACTGTTGCAGGAACCAGGTTTGTACGTGTAGCACTAACCCTCGAAAGAGCTTCTGGTTTTATTTGGGCTTACCGTTACCTCACCTGCTTGTAGCTTCTTCTTGGGGATCCCGTGGAAAATGACCCAAAGAATGTTGAAACTGACACTGAATCCTCTTTTGTGTTATTTATTTAGAACAAACACAAAGTCTCTTAATAAAGGGTAGAGGGGTAGGAGTGAGTTCAGGCACTTGGTACTGCGGGTTCAAGTTCTCTTTTAAGATCTAGAAGACAATGGTTCCTCTCGCTAGATCCAGCCACCACCGGATAAGTCCCTCTCACTGGACCTAGCAGCTGGTGGGGTATTAACACAGTCACTTTAGCATCACTGAGAGATTGAAGAAGAATTCCATAAAATACCAGTCTCTTTCAGCCGAACCGGCGGTAATGTAGGTAATGTGATCCGGGTTGCATCCTTCAACTAAGTAATAACTAACTAATCTCCAGGATAGTCCAGAGAAACCAGCCTTGTGCACGGTCTTCTCCTGAAAGAGTCCTCCCCTGGGGTTCTTCAGTTGCTGGGCCTCTCCCTTCAGATGAGACGGCACCGGACCATCCCTGGATCAATAGGCTCCAAGATCCGCTTGAGCCCATCCTCTCAGTTGCGTTGACTCGGGCCAGCCAGCCCCGAGACACAGGGTGCATAGTCCCGCACCCCAGGCCAGGAGGGCCATGGAACTGGGTCAGGAGGACCACCAGAACCAAAAAGACAGAAAATAATCCCCCGCCAACATGGCGTCGGTACCTTAAATACCACCCCCCAGAAATCACAGCAGGAAAACACTCCCACTGGTCTGGTTCCGAGAGATAAATGGCATTCAATGCATCCGGCTAGACTGTGTTTCAACTCTTGCCGGTGGTGACAGCGACACCTACGGTCAAGGAGAACCCAGTGCAACCCAGCTGGACTGGTACAGAAACCAGTAATTTTGAGAAATTAGCCTGAAGCCCAACTGTGGCTTCAGGCAACTTAATTTTTGAAAAATAATAGCGCCTGCTCGTCAGGAGCCAACGCTACATACGCAATAGTGAAATTAAAATGGGAAAAGAAAAGACTCCTCCTGGCCTGTCTGGGATTCAGTCATTTGGCATTCTGTAGGTACTGCAGATTTTTATGGTCAGTGAAAATTGTGGGGAACCCTCCAAGAGATGACGCCACTCCTCCAACACCAATTTAATTGCAAGAAGTTCCTGATCACCAATAGTGTACCTTTTCTCTGCCTGAGAATTTTTTTTGGAGAAAAACGCACATAGTTGAAATTTTTCCTCAAAGGATTGAAGAAGTACAGCTCCCACCCCAGTCGAGGAAGCGTCCACTTCAATAAAAAATAGAACACACAGGTGTGAGGGCACAGTCCCTAAGCTGATACACAGACCAGAGAGGTAAACGGACAGACAGGACATGAAACATCACTGCAGATTCATGACACAGGTATTGGTACTTTTTGGTACTTTTTGCCAGTGTGGGCAAAATGAAATCCGCATCTCCATAAAGTTGGTCAGCAGAGGGAAGCATGAAGTGCTCTAGAATTTCCTGGTAGAGGGCTTGCATTGACTTTGTGAGAAAAGATGGTCCGCAGCTCCTTACGTGCCCTTTAAAATTTGCGTTGACTTTGGACTTGATAAAACACAGTGGACCAACACCAGCAGATGACATGGCTCCCCAAATCATCACAGACTGTGGAAAATTTTGCATTTCATTTGGAAATCAAGGTCCCAGAGTCTGGAGGAACACTAGAGAGGCACAGAATCCAAGTTGCATGAGGTCCAGTGTGAAGTCTCCACAGTCAGTGATGATTTGGGGAGCCGTGTCATCTGCTGGTGTTGGTCCACTGTGTTTTATCAAGTCCAAAGTCAGCGCAGCCCTCTACAAGGACATTCTAGAGCCCTTCATGCTTCCCTCTGCTGACCAGCTTTATGGAGATGCTGATTTAATTTTCCAGCAGGACTTGGCACCTGCCCACACTGCCAAAAGTACCAATACCTGGTTTAATGATCATGGTTTTACTGTGCTTGATTGGCCAGCAAACTGGTCTGACCTAAACCCTATAGAGAATCTGTGGAGTATTGTCAAGAGGAAGATGAGACACCAGACCCAACAATGCAGATGAGGTGAAGGTTGCTATCAAAGCAACCTAGGCTTCCATAACACCTCAGCAGTGCCACAGGCTGATCGCCTCCATGCCACATCACATTGATGCAGTAATTCATGCAAAAGCAGCCCAGAGCAAGTATTGAGTGTATACTATACTGTACATGGACAGACTTTTCAGTAAGCCAACATTTCTGTATTAAAAATCCTTTTCTTTTCTTAGTCTTATGTAATATTCTAATTTCCTGAGATACTGAATGTTGGGTTTTCACTCGCTGTAAGCCATAATCATCTAAATAATAAAAAAAAAAGAAATGCTTGAAATATATCACTCTGCGTGTAACGCATCTATATAAATATATATGAGTTTCACTTTATGAATTGAATTACTGAAATAAATTAACTGTTTGATGATATTTACATTTTTGGAGATGCACCTGTAAAGTACACATGCGGGATAGCAAGAAACATTTATTTTTTAATTATTTTTTATTTGAATGCAGTGCTAGAATACACCACTAAATGGCGCCATATGAAAAAAAGTTAAAATAAGCAAAGCGTTTAATTCAGAATAATATAATATAGTGATTTTAAATAATTACATTCCACCTATGTCTTAAAAATATCATGGTGCCGCGTGTTAAAGTAATATGAAGAAAGAAAATAATGCACAGGATTTTTAAGGCACCAGTTGAGTAACAATTGTTTACAATTTATAAAATTTGCCACAAATGTTATGTTTAAAAAAATTCTTAAAAAGAGACCAATGGTCACAGTAATTTTTAAAAAAACAATAACCCATCATATGCATACATATATTAATCAATTTAAAATTATCAAATCTACATTTAGTCATAAAGAAGCCTAAAGTAGTAGAAATAGGCTCCAACATGTTTCAACATTAAGATACTGTTCATCTTCTTCAGGGGGTCAGTGAATTGATGCCTTCTGGGAAAAAAACCCCACAAAAATGTAACAATAGACTAGAAGTGATATAATAAATACAGTATCGCATATAAGTAAGTACACCCCTCACATGTAAATATTTTATTATATCTTTTCATGTGACAACACTGAAGAAATTACACTTTGCTACAATGTAAAGTAGTGAGTGTACAGCTTGTATAACAGTGTAAATTTGCTGTCCCCTCAAAATAACTCAACACACAGCCATTAATGTCTAAACCGCTGGCAACAAAAGTGAGTACACCCCTAAGTGAAAATGTCCAAATTGGGGACAAAGTGTCAATATTTTGTGTGGCCACCATTATTTTCCAGCACTGCCTTAACCCTCTTGGGCATGGAGTTCACCAGAGCTTCACAGGTTACCACTGGAGTCCTCTTCCACTCCTCCATGATGACATCACGGAGCTGGTGGATGTTAGAGACCTTGCACTCCTCCACCTTCCATTTGAGGATGCCCCACAGATGCTCAATAGGGTTTAGGTCTGGAGACATGCTTGGCAAGTCCATCACCTTTACCCTCAGCTTCTTTAGCAAGGCAGTGATCGTCTTGGAGGTGTGTTTGGGGACGTTATCATGTTGGAATACTGCCCTGCTGCCCAGTCTCTGAAGGGAGGGGATCATGCTCTGCTTCAGTATGTCACAGTACATGTTGGCATTCATGGTTCCCTCAATGAACTGTAGCTACCCAGTTCCGGCAACACTCATGCAGCCCCAGACCATGACACTCCCACCACCATGCTTGACTGTAGACAAGACACACTTGACTTTGTACACCTCACCTGGTTGCCACCACACACGCTTGACACCATCTGAACCAAATATGTTTATCTTGGTCTCATCAGACCACAGGGCATGGTTCCAGTAATCCATGTCCTTAGTCTGCTTGTCTTCAGCTGTTTGCAGGCTTTCTTGTGCATCATCTTTAGAAGAGGCTTCCTTCTGGGACGACCAATTTGATGCAGTGTGCGACATATAGTCTGAGCACTGACAGGCTGCCCCCCCCCCCACCCCTCCAACCTCTGAAGCAGTGCTGGCAGCACTCATACGTCTAATTCCCAAAGACAACCTCTGGATATGACGCTGAGCACGTGCACTCAACTTCTTTGGTGGACCATGGCGAGGCCTGTTCTGAGTGGAACCTGTCCTGGTAAACCGCTGTATGGTCTTGGCCATCGTGCTGCAGCTCAGTTTCAGGGTCTTGGCAATCTTCTTATAGCCTAGGCCAGTGATGGGGAACCTTGGCACCCCCGATGTTTTGGAACTACATTTTCCATGATGTTCATGCACTCTGCAGTGTAGTTGAGCATCATGGTAAATGTAGTTCCAAAACATCTGGGGTGCCAAGGTTCGCCATCACTGGCCTAGGCCATCTTTATGTAGAGCAACAATTCTTTTTTTTCAGATCCTCAGAGTTCTTTGCCATGAGGTGCCATGTTGAACTTCCAGTGACCAGTATGAGAGAGTGAGAGCGATAACACCAAATTTAACACACCTGCTCCCCATTCACACCTGAGACCTTGTAACACTAATGAGTCACATGACACCGGGAGGGAAAATGGCTAATTGGGCCCAATTTGGACATTTTCACTTAGGGGTGTACTCACTTTTGTTGCCAGCGGTTTAGACATTAATGGCTGTTGTTGAGTTATTTTGAGGGGAGTGCAAATTTTCACTGTTATACAAGCTGTACAATCAATACTTTACAGATTGTAGCAAAGTGTCATTTCTTCAGTGTTGTCACATGAACAGATAGAATAAAATATTTACAGACATGTGAGGGTGTACTCACTTTTGTGATATTCATTAGGAAATCTCTTCCTTCTAAGAGCCATAATAAATGGCCTTGACAACCTTTGTGTTTATTCGGCTTCCCAGTGAAATAACTATAACCCAACTCATTGCCTGTTTTTCACATCTCCTTCCGTATGGTGTCTAATCTTCTAGCAATTTAACGCATGTTCAGATTTGCTCATTTTTAGCCTGATGAATGTCGGCGCCGTGATATTAATAAAACCAGGCGCAGCACATTTTGCTAAAAAATTATTTCTACCCCAAACCATTAGTAGCATTTCGATGGTTCTATTACATGAATCATTTACCCTTTAAAGTAAGAAAAGCGTTTGCACTTCGCAACTTTGCTGACTTTTTTTGCTTGAACTTATTTTTTATCGATCTCATTTATTAAAGTACGGCTCCATTGCAGAGATGCTGATTGGTGTAGAACCTTTGTTCCTTGGCTCCTCTCCATCTTGTTATTCAGGAAATATTAGGGCAGACCGTGTTTCATATTTATAACGGTAGAGTGTTAGGCTGCTTAACCACTGGACCTCCGAAAGGTTTACCCCCCCCCTCCCCTTCATGACCAGGGCATTTTTTGATATTAATCACTGCGCTACTTTAACTGGCGATTGGGCGGTCATGCAACACTGTACCCAAATGAAATTTATATCATTGTTTTCACACAAATAGAGCTTTCTTTTGGTGGTATTTGATCAGCAGTGGGTTTTTTATTTTTTTTTTATTATATAAACCAGTGTCGGTTGGTGTTTTTTTCTTTTGGGGGGGGGGCGGCAAACAACAACCCCCCACTGTCTCCCGGTCGGTCCTCCGGCACTTACCCCATCTACGTGGCAGGCATCGGGTAGCGGTGGGCATCGGCGGGTATCAGGCAGCTTTAGGCGTCGGGCAGTGGCGGGCATCAGGCAGGATGGGCATCAGGCAGCGGCGGGCATCGGCAGGCATCAGGCAGTGGCGAGCATCAGGCAGTGGCGGGCATCAGGCTGCGGTGGGCGCCAGGCATCAGGCAGTGGCAGACAGCGGCGGGCGTCAGGCATCAGGGAGCGGCAAGCAGCGGCGGGGGTCAGGCAGCAGCGGGCATCAGGCAGCAGGCAGTGGAATGCATCAGGCAGCAGCGGGCATCAGGCAGCGGCGGGCATCAGCAGGCATCAGGCAGCAGCGAGCATCAGGTATCAGGCAGTGGCAGGCATCAGGCAGTGGCGGGCATCAGGCAGCGGCAGGCATCGGACTCCTGTGTCTTCTTCTCCTTGCTTCCGCCATGTGATGGCATCGGCGAACATAAGGCTGCAGCGGGGATCGGGGCATCGGCGGACATCAGGCAGTGACGGGCATAAGGCAGTGGCGGGCGTCAGGCATCAGGCAGTGGCAGGCATCAGGCAGTGGCGGGCATCAGGCAATGGCGGGCATCAGGCATCGGCGAGCATCAGAAAGCGGTGGGCATCGGGCTCCTGGCATCGGTGGACATAAGGCTGTGGCGGGGATCAGGGCATGGACAGACATCAGGCAGCGGCAGGCATCAGGCAGTGGCGGGCATGTGTCTTTTCCTCCTCCTCCTCACTTCTGCCATGTGACGGGCATCGGCGACATCAGGTTGCGGCGGGGATTGGGGCATATTCATTCGCTATTGCAACACACCTGGGTGGGCTCTGCATCCCAAGCCCACCCTATTTTGAAGCCTATTAGAGCCTCTGGCTCTAATCAGGTGCTTCAACAAAAAAAAATTCCCCTTCATTGTAATTCATGCGCCCGGCAAGGGGCAGGACGCATTGATTGGGGGGGGGAGGAGAAGCAGCAGCAGCACACTGAGCTTCCTAGTGAATAGCTGTGCAGCAAGTCTGATCTTTGGAGAAGAGTACACTAGTTCCCAGCACAGCTAGAGAACTGACCACGCTGTGATCTCCTGCTTAGTGTGATCAGTTTTTAACAGGAAGCTGAGGACTAGCAGGAACACCAGGGATCTCACATAACTGAAGCAATACAAAGAGAACATGATACTTTCTTATACAAGTACATGGTACAGGAGGCACATATAATATATTGTCAAAAGTATTGGCACGCCTGCCTGAAGTTTAATGGCATCCCAGTCTTAGTCCATAGAGTTCAATATTGAGTTACGGTTTTATTTTTGCGCTATTTTTTGCGCTATAAAACCAAAAAAAGCGACAATTTTGAAAAAAAAATATTTTGTACTTTTTGCAATAATAATCCCCATTTAAAAAAAAAAAAAAAAATGTATTTCTCTCAGTTTAGGCCGATATGTATTCTTCTACATATTTTTGGTAATAAAAATCAGCATAAGCGTATATTGATTGGTTTGCGCAAAAGTTATAGCGTCTACAAAATAGGGGATAGATTTATGGCATTTTTATTATTACAATTTTTTTTACTAGCAATCTGTGATTTTTATCGGGACTGCGACATTACGGCGGACACATCGGACACTTTTTTGGGACCATTGGCTTTTATACAGCGATCAGTGCTATAAAAATGCACTGATTACTGTAATTAATTACTGATTACTGTAAATGTCACTGGCAGGGAAGGGGTTAACACCAGGTTAAATCAAGGGGTTAAATGCGTTCCCTAGTGTGTGTTCTAACTGAAGGGGGGAGGGGACTGTCTAGGGGAGATAACAGATCGCTGTTCATACTTTGTATGAACACACGATCAGTCTCTTCTCCCCTCAGAGAACCGGAAACTGTGTGTTTACACGCACAGATCCCGGTTCTCGGTGTCTCACGAGCGATCGCTGGAGCCTGGCGGTCATTGAGCCCGTGGGCACTTGCATCGGCTCTGGGGGCGAGCAGCAGGCGGGAGTGCGCCCCTAGTGGCCACAGGGCGAAGCGACATAACATAACATCGTTTTGCCCAGCCGTGCCATTCTGCTGCGGGGGGCGAGCTGCAGCTGGTCGGCAAGTGGTAAATGCATTAGACATGTGCAATTTGTTTCGTTAGTTTTTAGTTTTTTTTCGTTATATTCGTTCATTCGTTATCGTACGAATGAACGAACGATTCGCTAAAAATGTTAACGAATAACGAATTGTTCGAATCGAACCTATACGAAAAACAACGAAAATCCGAATTAACCAAATTAGAAACTACGAAAGAAGAAAATCCGAAAAACTAAAACAGGAACAACGAGAATCAAAATGAACGAAAAAATTCGTACGTTCGTAACTTTTTTTTTTGTTTGTTGAATTGGTAATTTTCCGTGTCCCTTACAATGGCGCTGCTTAACGTGCTTTGAATGGATTGAACGAAAAAATTCGTACATTCGTAACTTTTTTTTTTTTGCGATTCGTCATTTTCCGTGTCCCTTACAATGGCGCTGCTTAACGTGCTTCGAATGGATTGAACGAAAAAATTCGTACATTCGTAACTTTTTTTTTGATTCGTAATTTTCCATGTCTCTTACAATGGTGCTGCTTAACGTGCTTCGAATGGATTGAACGAAAAAATTCGTACATTCGTAACTTTTTTTTTTTTTTTTTTGATTCGTAATTTTCCGTGTCTCTTACAATGTTATAATAGCATACACATTACATAAAATTATGAATTATGCTCCGATTACGAATCTAGGAAAACAATGTTACGAAAGTACGAATAAATCAATCTTACGAAAGTACGAATGTAACTAAATCTACGAAAATACGAATGCGTCCGAATACAAAATACAACGAAAATACGAATTTCGAATAAACGAAAATTAGACGGAAAAACGAATCAACGAAAAAATAACTCTATGAAAATAGGAATGAGTCCGAATACAGACACCGACGACTTACGAAAATACGAACGAGTCCGAATACGAACACCGACGACTTACGAATTTACGTATCGTTACGAATCAACAGAAACGAACAGAAACTAAATGAATCTAAACTAATTTTTCTATTGTGCACATGTCTACCCGTGGGCACTTGCATCGGCTCCGGGGGCGAGCAGCAGGCGGGAGTGCGCCCCTAGTGGCCACAGGGCGAAGCGACATAACATAACGTCGTTTCGCCCAGTTGCGCCATTCTGCCGCGGGGGGCGAGCTGCGGCTGGTCGGCAAGTGGTAAACACATTTTAGTATAAAAAAGAAAAATTGAGTTTGTAATTTTCAAAAAACATGTTTTGTTTGCTTTTTTCGCACACCCCGTCACAACAATCCTGTTTCCTAAGTGAATAACAGCTAATTGGAATTGACTGATCTGACCTCAGCAAACTGAAACAGGAATGCTCTGCGTGTTGTTTCACGCCATCATTGCCCGACTCTACTGAATACATCTGGTGTATCTTCCACTTGAAACATTTTATACTTGGCTTAGTGAATAAATAGAATTAATGATACATTAGTGCATTTGCATAAGACACTCTAAAGGTTAGCAGCAGTTATAACATCATATTAAAAAGGATAATCACACACTGCCACATTCGCTCAGGAAAGTACTTTAAATTGACCGAACGATAAATGTTAAACTCGCCGGAAGAGCCAGTTTTATCTTTGAAATTAAGATAATTATACTGGACAGTCTTTATCTTCCCCTAAAGGTCATGGCATTAGCGGAGAATGTTAAACTTTGGATATACCACCTGTATACAACATACCCATTAGAGATGTTGCACTTTATTCCCTTATTCTGAAAACTTTTGAAAACTCCTGCAAACTGCTGACTTCTGTCTAGGGCTGCAACTAACGATTATTTTCATAATCGATTAGTTGGCCGATTATTGTTTCGAATAATCGATTAATCGGTTAATAACCTTAAAAAAAAAAAAAAAAGTGTGGTGTATAATTTAGTTAATATGTAAAGTTTAAAAAAAAAGGCAATTTATTATTAAATATCTCTATGCAGTGGTAAATATAAATAACCAACTATATGGTTAACCACTTGCCGACCGGCGCACACAGATATACGTCGACAGAATGGCACGTACAGGCAGGAGGGCGTATATATAAGTCCCTCCTTTAGCCTGTCCGCGCCGGTCGGGACCCCGTGAGTCCGATCGGGGTCCC